>JASXTE010000012.1:29077500-29255000 GCA_030280995.1 Hemileia vastatrix
AATCACCTAAAGATGAACAAGATACTGAAGGATCATGAAGCCCATGGTTTTCAAAGGTTTAATAGGTGTTTAGTCTTGATTCCATACATTAACAAAGGGAAAAAAAACTATCTTGCTCCATAAGAAAGCCAGTGTCAGCCAGTAAATATTAGGGGGTGTCAGTTCTGGCAAATCCGCACTTAACTTAAGTGCGGATTTCAAACCAAATCAGCACTTACAAATCAGCACTTAAATTTTGCAAAAAAGTCACTTATTTCAAAAAAGGGTGTCAGTTATGACCTCAAATCAGCGCTTTTTTCCCGTTTTTTTTCACAACCACATTTTGGCCACAAAACATCCCTTCCTTTCTTACCCCATCCCTGTCACATGTGACACACTGACCTTCCTCGCTACCTACCCATCAATCCTCGGCACACACCCCTTCCTGACATTTTCAATATTTTGACCAGGCATGTTTACATTCTTTTTTACTTATTTCTTCTACTTCTTAATCTTTTTTCTATGGGTGTCAGTTCTGACCTCAAATCAGCACTTTTTTTGTGATTTTTTTTTTTCAAAACCACATGTTGGCCACATCATCCCTTTCTTTCCTATACCATTTTGTACTCTCCAAATGTCCTCTTTGTGTACTTCATTCACTTGGGTTGGTATTTTGCTTTGTTGCATATTCATTTTTTTTGTAATTTACGGTGAATTTTTTTTTTTTGGATGGCTCATTGGTTTTCTTTCACCAGCTCAACATGAAATCACATATTTTCTGAAATTGCATATTTTGTCAGTGATTTTTTTTTCATTCATCCCTCATATCCTTTTCCTATTCTCCTCCAACATCCCTCAAAAAATTTGGTTTTATTCATTTTGTCATCTCATCTCTCCAGGTAAGTCACTTAATTCTTTTTTTTTTATTTTTTGATTACTAATTATAATTTTTTTTGTTTTTTTCTGTTTATTTTATTTTTTTTATCTAAATTTTTTTTGTAAGTGGTTATTTTGGATTTCAATGGTATAATTAACCTTTTTTTTCTCTCCCTCTTTACTTTCTTTTTTAGCTCCATCACCCTACTCTTCATCCCTCCTTGGCATGGTCATTATCCCCCCTTTCCCTTATTTTACTTTTTTTTGGCTCCATTTCATTGAAACACATACATTGCACATTCTTTATGCATTTCACTTACTCCATATTCAATTTCCCCACAATTCCAACATCAATCTTTCTCACTCTATTTTTCCTACTTTTCAATCAAGGTAAGTTTCATCTCCTTTTTTTCATGCCTATATGATATCTCATTCCATTTATGAAAAGTTCATACTTAAATATATGTATGACTCTTATCTGTATAACAGTGAACTTAAAAAACTCCTTTTGATCTCATCTTCATTACCACTTTTCAAGTTTTTGTAAAATTTTGAAAATCAGACTCGGAATTAGGGTTAGGTTTATTCAAATCTAATGTTCTTTTAACTGAAGATTCTCCTGAAGGCTACCTTTCATTTCCTACAAACAGATTTGAATTTGATTCAGTGGTTGCTGAGATATTGACCGTTAAAGTTGAGCCTTTTTTTTCCCAATTTAAATTTTTATTTCATTTTTTTATGTAACAAATTAGGGTTAGGTTTATTTAAATCACATGTCCTTTAACTGAAGATTCTACTAAAGCATATCTTTCATTTCCCACAAACAGGTTTGAATTAGGGTCAGTGGTTGCTGAGATTTTGACCTTTGAAGTTGAGCCTTTTTTCCAAATTTCACTTGTCTTATTTCACATTTTTATATTGCATATTTAGAGGATAAGGATTCTGAAACTCTTATATGATTATTATCTAGGCATTTCAATTATATAGGCATATATTCGTTGCTCACAAATATCACTAAAGCTCAAAAAGATGAAGATTTTCGCTTATGGGACACTCTACCTTCCTTTAACTCTTTTCTTGCTCTTCGACTCAAAAAGCACTGTAATAAAGCATTTGAAAAAAATCATGAACCTGCAACCAAAGTAGGAATACCAAATTGGTGTGACTCCGAATGGGAAGATATCAGCCACAAATATCTTTTATTTTCTAATGTTATTATCACTCATTCTGGATTTCACAATAAAATTCACACTGATACCAAGGACACCAATTTTCTTACTTTTGGTATATTCTCATATATCAAACCGATTACTGGCCAACCAATACCATCTCCAGCTAAAATCAAATGACATGGTTTATATTTTCCAGACCACTGGTGCATCATTGATTTTGGTTTGGGAAATGGTATCATCGAAACTATTTGGAATTCTTCTAAGGATAATCATCAAACAACCAAAGCTCCTCCTGGTTTGGAATCCTGTCAAGATTTAACACATTTTGGTTGCTCATTTCAAATCAGTCATAAGTTGATTCAAAGAATCAATAAGGTAATGAAAGAAGGTAAAGTTAATCGATTTAAAAAAACTTTATTTAGATCCAAAAAGTATGGGGATTAGAGTTGTCATCAAAAATTTTATATTTTTCGTAAATTTTTAATAAATATTTTTTATGTATCAATTTCCTCAACTAAAGTAATGGGCCCACGACCTTGTGTTGTATAAATGGTAATCATGATAACATTTATTTGTTTCATGGGGTTCCTCTAGCCTATACCTGTGGAAAGTCCCAAACTTTTGTTTCTAGATTTGATCTGCATTTTGGCTGAGGGATTGTCATTACTTTAAACTAGGGAAATTGATATATATTAGATATTTATTTAATAATTTATGTAATTATATTAAATTTAGATGACTTCCACCACTTACTTCAATAAAATGCAGGGGGGGGGTATTGCCAAATTTTCAAATCTGACATGTGAAATTGATGACTTAGAAAAATATTGGTGATATCCACCCCTTGCTTCAATAAAATGCAAGGGAGAGTATTGCAAATTTTTTAAAACAGATATGGAATTTTTTTGACTTGTAAATATTTTGGTGAAAATTTTTGACGAGAATGTGAAAGTAATTGTTTCAACCTTGAGCAGGTTTCTGGCTCAAAGGAATAGCAGTACCATCAACAAAACCAATACATCCTGGGAAGCCCTCTGCTTGCATAACCTGAGATGATTCAAGTCGCTCTTCTTTTGTTGGCCAGGTGAGAAGTTGAGATTACAAGGAGTTGATGGCAGTGATACATTGTTTGGTATAAGTGTTAACTGAACAATACCTTAAATCAAAGAAATTTTCTAAACGTTTCAAAGCGGCTCCATTACCATTTGAACCCAAACGACATAGTGTGATGGCCAATTGAATTGAAGGATGTCGTTGTTCTTTTTGAGAATTATTGTGAAATATGGAATGATCCTGAATAAGCTCAAGAAATTTAAGGAAACATTCCTGAGAAGTCCTGAACAGCTGTCTAAAACTGGGTGTAGATAGTTTAAGAAGTGTTTGGATGGTGTACTTGGGGGTATGAAGTACTTGAGGCTTTCTGGGAAGAAGGTAACTTTTTGTGGCCATTTTTGATAAAAAGACAAAATCTTCTTCTAGATCAGAATCAGAATTTAAATCAGAGTCCAAGAGCAGTTCAAGAGCCATGAAAGTCATTGCTTTATGTAATTTATCACGATTTGAAATTGAGGAAGGCATAACTCTTATATGATATGATATGAAGATGTAAGTGATGTACAATGTTTTGAGTTATGAAGTGTTATGCTGCAGAGTGCTGCGTATGAATGGGATGATGCTGACAAATCAGTGAAATGGGACTTGATGGTGAAATCAGCACTTTTAGTTGAGAAAGTGCGGATTTGAGTGAAATAAGTGACTTATTTCATTTTGAAATCCACCAGTATTGGGGCTAGTGTGTTTTGGAAATCCGCACTTATTTAAGTGCGGATTTGGTCAAATTTAAGTGCGGATTTGTAAGTGCGGATTTGCCAGAACTGACACCCCCTATTATATTAATTTACTTGAGCATAAATAAGAGACTAAATGTAAATAAATTGTATATATAAATTTAATTTCATATTAAAGAAAATTGTATAATATTTTTAATATAATTAAAATAAATTTTTTATTAATTTTATTATTATTTGTATACACATTTAAATAAACATAATAAATATATCCTATTTTATAAGAAATTGGCACATTTTTTATAAGTTTAATGTCTATAAATTAATAATTAATTAATTACACATTTTTATTATAAATTTATATTATAATTTAATTAATTAACTAAATATATATATTAAACAATAAAAATTATAGATAGCAACCAATAATTATTGGAACTCTTTTTACTCACAATTTGTTCAATAAAATAATTTAAACAATTAAACACTTTATTTGAATATAAATATTTTATTTTAATAACTTAGTGATTTTATTAAAATAATTGCTTGTTTAATTTCAATAAATATAACACTAGTGTAATTAGTCTAATTTACTTAATAGGGGGTGTCAAACATTATCATATATGCCATTCAAGCAAGCCTCAAAAAAGGTACCAAGTAAGTCATTTTAATTAGAATTACATACCCCATTAACTGATATACTTCAACAGCATGCTTTTCCCTACACACACCATCTGTTGGGCACATCCAAGCCCCTCGAGCACTTCTTACCCTCAACTTTATTAGTCAGCATTAGGTACACACATGCCCATACCTTAAAATTTTTATTCACCTAATCCTTAGGCACCCATTCTTATATGCACGGTACACTGTGTAGCAAGCTATAAGCCACCCCTAACATCATGGCCCTTCTGAAAAACTTTCATAGTGGGATACTCAAATAGAAGACATTTTGTCTTCTGACTTACACTTGAGCTAGGCTTAAATTACATATGTGCTGCTGTAGTGCATTTTGCCAATCTACCTACCCTTGAAAATTTTGATGACAGTGACTCTTACATTACAAAAGAGAGCCTTCCACATTAATTTTCAACTTTCAATGGTGGAAATCATGGATTTCATCCATAATTTGCATTATTGAACTATTAAACTTTAAAAGCAAGCCTCTCACACTGATTTTCCATTGGAAATGGTGAAAATCATAGATTTCATCCATAATTTACATTATTGAACTCTTATACTCTAAAAGCAAGCCTCTTGCACTTATTTACCACTTCCAATGGTGCAAATAATGGATTTCATCCATAATTTGCATCATTAAACTCTTACATTTCAAAAGCAAGCCCCAAACACTAGTTTGAAACAGCCCATGTTTCAAATAATGGATTTCATCCATAGTTTACATTATTGAACTCTTAAATTGAAAAATCAAACCTCTTGAACTGATTTGCCACTACTAATGGTGCAAATTATATATTTCATCCATAATTTGCATTATTGAGCTCTTATACTCCAAAAGCAAGCCTCTTGCAGTGATTTGCACCTTCCAATAGTGCAAATAATGAATTTCATCCACAATCTTTATTCTTGAACTCTATTACTCCAAAATCAAGCCTCTTGCACTAATTTTCAACTTCAAATGGTGCAAATCAAGGATTTCATCCATAATATGCAATTTTGTACTCTCACATTACAAAAGAATTCCTCTTACATTTGTTTGAAACTGCCAGAGATACAAATTATGGATGAAATACATACTTTTCACCATTAGTCTCTTCTACTAAAAAAGTGAGCCTCTCACACAAATTTTCTAAATCTTATGTTGAAAATCATGGCTTAATTGGATGAGATCATTGTGATGTGCACAGATTGATAAAATTATAACTCATGTATCAGGAGGATCAGGAGTAAAAGTTTAAACAATAAAACTGTTAAGAGTCCTCACTACACCTTCAACATTTACAGGCTTTCCAGCTCATTCAAGAATCCAAGATTTTTCTTCATCCAATATCTTATTGAGACCAAGAATCCAAGCCTTCCATTGACTTTTGATGAGTTTGAAATGAATTTCAAATGGTAGAGTAGCTAAACTGAATAAAAAAAATTGAGAACAAAGATCAAGGTAATATAATCAAAAATATAAAAAATTGAGTCATTAATTTTAATGGTGAAAAAATTAAACAGGATGATGTGGGAGAGGGGGCGCAGAAATTTGATGCACAGTGAATTGGGGGGCTGAATTGTAGTTGGAGAAATGGAGCAAGAGTAGGAAGTATTTGACCTCATTTTTGACATTCCTATCCCCAAGTAATCCATTTATGATAGCATCTTGGAATGGCATTTTGAGACTGAAGTCCGCCAGGCATATATGGTAATTTTTGACATCCCCTAATAAATATTGTTTCACACTATATAAATTAAGTAGAATAAATTTGTAGATTACACATAGTATAATTTTTATAATTTACTAAAACTGATTTTTAATAAAACAACCAATAGTGTAACATGTTTTAGTATTACTATAGTTACAAACTCCCTTTTTTGTATCAAAGTAGTATCCCATATAATATATTACAATGCTACAGGGCTCAAGGGGTGGATACAATGGGTCTTTTATTTTTGTTTTAGTAATTAGTTACATGGCAACCTCATTATCTCTGTTAAACTTAATTTTAAATTGTTTTCCTTCTTTTATTTTGTATATAAAGTTAGTGAAGTATCAGAAGGCCTCATTTGTCTATATAAAGGATTTGTTTTCTCATTGTGTAGTTGGCATTACTTGCATTACATTACTTTTTACAAATTAACATCTTTTTGTTACAAATATTAGTATTTTATCTATCAGTTCTATTATAGTGTTTAAAATACATAAATTGAGAAAATATAACTATCTATAGTTTGCTTTATAAGCAGTTCAATTCATTTATATTTTTTTGTTATAAGCAGAGAGAAAAGAAAATTAGTACTTACTTGAATTAAATAAAACCCTGATGTCAAAAGTTGTTACAAACCTTTATTGTCTTCTTAGTTGTTTTTGATTTCACTTTTATATTTTCTTCTGTGTTCTTTTATTTATTCTTCTTCTTCTTTTTCTTTTGTGTTTTCTTTCCTTCTTCTAGACAACCCTCCAACAGCCAGTATCAAGAGCAATGAGGGGAACCCCCATAATAGTTCCTCTGGATGGACACCTTGGCATATAAACATTTACATACAAATATGGTATGCATATTTTTTTTGTTTTTCTTTTTTTGCACACCAGACAGGTGTCTTTCATGACATTCATGTTTTGAATATAGAAGCATTTTGTTAAATAATTTTTTTTCAGGATGAGTAATTCAATCCAAACATTCTTTCTTATCATTATTTTATAATGTTTTTTTATTTTTATTTTCAGAAAATAAAGATGAGATACATTTCACTATCAATAGATATACTTACAAAGATTGATATTATCTAGTTTATGGAATTGATCACACATGGCCAGTCATTTTCCAATCCAATCCCACATACAAAGGATAATGCAAGTAGACACTTTCAGAAACTCCAAACTGGAACTCAGAAGAACATTGAATGAGATTTTTGATGTCTTTCAGGCTAGGTGGTAAATAATTACCAAACCCTGTAGTTATAAAGATTGGTCAATATTCATAAAGTAATGATATGTGCAATCATCCTTCATAATATGTTCACAGAATCATGTTTCTCAGAGGAATCATCAATTAATTTAGAGGCTGAACCATCAAATAGTATGGCACATGTTATTCCAGGTCATCATGACCCACAAACTCTCTCTATATATATAATCAAGCTTTTTATCAGGAAGTTAAAAGCTCTTTTCATAAAAAAAAAAGTCCGTTGTACATTTTCAGCTCTTTGAATATCTGAAAAAAAATTACAACTGGATTCAGAAGGTTCTTCCTTGATTTTTTTTTTGTTATTCAGTAGAAACATGTTTACTTGGCTTTTCAAATGAGAAAAATATGGAATATTGAGTCATTTTATTTAAGAATAGAATTATTTTATAGATTAATTTATGTGTCATTATGGAGTTTGAATAAAAGAGGATTGGTTGCAGATTGAAAAGAATTTTTTCACTTTAAAATGTGTGAAGTTTCAAGAAATTTTCACAAAAACTTCATATGAATTCAATTTTTTCAACACTATCATATGATAATTTATGTTTAATATTCTATTTTCAGCATATCATACATTCTATATTCCCCTACTATCCTATCAATATACTCTTCAAAAAAACTATATTTGTCTATCTGGGTTGAAAATTTTGTTAAATTTGATAATATATCATGAAGCATCATGTTTATGTGAACTTAAGCTATAGACCTAAAGAAGAATTAAATCTTTATTCAACATAAAAATATCAAAATTACCTAGCTGGAAATCATATGAGATATACCATATAGATTTTTGTAAATCTAGATATAAAAGAAATCTAAAACAGTGTATCTAGATTATCTAATATATAAACAAACCAAAATATATCAAGTAAATTTTCAAATCATCAACATAGCATATATAAAAGTAAAAGACAAGCATACAAAATCCACCCAAAGAGATTAAATAAAGAAATGAATAACATGGTAAATCCAAAAAATATGAAACTAATGTATGTGCCAAGAATTGCACATATCAAAAACCATCAAAAATATAAACTAATGAAAGAAAACCCTTATATACCCTAACATATTTTAGGAAATTTCTTTTCATGGCTCTGAGACACATTTTAGCAGCTTCATCAATGAAAATCAAATTCACTTCTCATTATTATTTCAGTCATTTTTGATAGAAGTCTCTCTTCTGTGGCTAAAATATGCTTTTCTAAAATTTGTTCAGTAATTTTATTGCTATTGTCCATGACATTTATTTTTTGAGCCCACAATTCTTCATTTGGAGTGCTTTTAGTTCTCTGAATCTTAATAGGTTTAATTCAAAAAGGATGTGCTATCTGAGAAGCAGTTGGTTGAGTGAGTGCAGGAGAAGAACCAGAAGGAAGTGTTTAATGAGGCTTTCTGTTAGGCTGATAATCATACACTCTCTGTGTCATATTGATGTTCCATATTGGAGCATATTATAATAATTCCCAGTCCCCATACATTCTGAATTGAGAATCTTTTGTCTTCTGAGTCTATTTATTGAAAGCCATCTGAAGCCACATTGTAGGGTTTTTGCTGCTTGGAGGGTTCTCATGTAAATTATTATGAACTGCTACAAAGTGCTGTGTTGCAGAATTCATTGGGCTCCACCTGAATAAAAAAGTTTGAAATATGCTACAAGGGGGTGAGAAAATTTGGAAAGAACTACCATATATGTACCTGATTTGAATTACCATGAACCCCATCATTGGGCTGATTAAACTCTAGAAAAGAGGATTCAAAGAATTGATCTCCAGTTGAATTGGTCTCAAAAATGAGCCACTAGCAGATGTCAAGCCATTAATTTAATAGTTGAAAATCCTCCATGCATGAAAAATTTTGTGAGAAAGGCTTTCTTGTTCCATTTATTGGTGGATTGCAATTAACTGGAGAAAAAAACTGAAAAAGAAGAAGGGAGAGAAATTTTGGAGTACTGTGAAGGTTCACAGCTCATTTCTAAGCAAAAAAAAGGAAAAAATAAAATGAAGATGAAGAGCAATAAATTTGTATTGAGATTTGAAAGAGTTGAGAGAAATTTGTGAAATAAAGCTTAAATGGTTTATATAAAGTTGTATCTTATATCTTACTAGTAATAGGTAGCCTAGTATATGACTATAAATGCATTTTTCATCAATATTATTGAGCTTTAACAATATTTACATTTAACAACAAAGGGTGAGGCATAACTTTAGGAGGGAAAGTAGCTGTGAGAACAAGGAGTAACAATATTGGGTAAAGATATTTTTCCACCATAGTTTTGCTTGTCTTTGTGAATGCTATTACAATAATATTGAGGTTCAATTAAATCTTGTTAAGAAAATTATGTAAATTTTTCCCTATCATATATTAAACCTTATTCCCACTTATTAGGTCCATTTTCATGAACAATAATATATGCTATAAAAATGGAGAGTTTGTGGAGCCAAATATTGAGACTGGAATGAATGAAGATTGTTGATTGAGCTATGAAACAAATAGAGAAGGTAAGTTGAAGTTTTAAATGTGTAGAGAGGTTGTGGAGGTCACATTGAGACTTGGAATGAAAGGAGAGGTTTGATAGAGACATGTTGTCAGCCTGGATATCCCCAGGACTGAGTAAAAAGTACTTATAAGTTACTTTAAACACAAGGACTATAGATGGGAGCAATAAATTAGAGTACACAAATAGTATACATAAGTAAATTTATGATAATATACAAAATATGCCATTAAAACACTTTATGTACACACATATATCCACCTTTTATAAGTCTTATGTACTTAATATTAAGTTGGAATATGTTAGGGTAATCTTAAGAACCTTAAATATAAGGCTACATAATTTTTAAGTAGACTTAAAGCTGTTATTTTCATTGTTTTATGAAAAAAACAAGAAATGTGCTTTAAATCACTTAAAAGTTGATTATATGCACTATAAATTTAATAATATTAAAAATTCTCTTTGACAGATCAATTTTTATTAATTAGGAATATTTATTTGGCTACTCAAATGCATAAAAATATCACTTTTCAAATTTGGTGTTTTTTATGCCAGAAATGGCTTCTGTGTACTGGCCACATACGGCCTGCATTTTTCCTGTGTTAATAGCTTCATTTTTAGCAAAGATAGCTTTTTCACTCTATAATTACCCCACATTCTACTCCCACTGTGGGGAAACACTAAAATAGGCAACAGGCACTTATTTAGTGTCCTAGCTTAATTATAAATGCATTGACCCTCTTTATATACACTAATTTCATTAATAACCTCACTCTTGGCGCTTTAATTCACTACCATGCTTAATTTTTTGTAAATTAGCCAAGGATTTACCTGTGCAAGCGCCTACCAAGGACTGCATGTAGTTACCCCACACCTCACCCCCTTTTTTTGGGTTTTTAAGTGGTTTCTCAGTCAATTTTGGTTATTTTTTAATGGGGATTTCACATAGTATAATGTTATGATTAGCCCCAAAATTTCTACTGTTAATCCCCCTTATTATTAAGTAATAATTGGTCTTAATTTTCCCTTTTTAGTCTTTTATCTTAATGTATAACATGCATATACTCTCTTTTTTGCTTGCTCTTTAATTTTGATGGATTATCCCTATTACTACAGGTTTTTGGCGGGTGATATCATTCTAATTATGTTACAGGTCACTCTTTATATTGTTGGGAATGTCTATTAGCTGGAATGAGGTGTCATTAACTGTGTATAGGGTTGATAAATCAAGGGGGTCATTGGGGAAGCTATTGTGTATAAAAGGAAGGGGTTTTTGGTCTTATTTTCTACATTCTTTATCATTAAAATTAAAACATATAACCAATACAACTACAATACACATCAATAGTACTTATAATAGTCTTTGAATAGTATCTGAATTTATTAAATCTATTTTTATACCAACTATAAGATTGTAAGCCATATATAATTAGTGAGACTAAAATTACTGAGACCCTTATATTGAGTTATATCTTAATACTTATTGGGTTTGTACTACATTATTCATATAGGACCATTAAAATCTTCTAGACACTGAGAATTCAAGCTAGTTCACGTCTCTGTACTTGACCTTAGCCTGACAATTGGGGACCTTTCCTCAAGAATTCTGTTGGTTATCTTCCAGTAAGTAAAAATTCAAAAAGAGGCTACTAGTAAATAAAATCCCTATAGAAATATTTGGATAATTATAACAGGTTGGGGTCACTTATATAGTGATTTCAGAAAAAAGAAGCCCTTTTATATAATAAAATTGTGATATTGAATCAACAATTTTACCACTAATTTAACATAAAAATTGTTATTAGTGGGAGTCTGTCAATAGACCAATTAAATTTGTCACCTTTGCAGATAATAAACCAGTTAATAAAAACTGATTAATTCTTTTCTTTTAACAGGACTCTAAATTCCTTTTTATTGGTTTGTAAAATTCATTTAATATTTAGAAAGAATCTTACTGACATATTTTCTGTTTTAAATATAAAAACACGGCTACATATTGTAGACCAGTTAAATCAAGTTACCACATAAAAGCATATTTGACTTTTGGCACTTATAAATTCACTTAATACCTACAAGTAAGCAATAAAATTTTCTTCGGTGATATTGATAAATACTGATAAAACTCCTTTTGAAGTTTTTACATCTCAAATTTCAATTCGTTGATTAAATTTCACGTAAAAATGTGTGACAACAATGATATTGTGAGTAATAAGGCAAAACCTTATAGCTTAAGACCTAGAGCTGATATACCTGTTACAGGACATTCAAATGGAAGGCCAGGATTCTCCCACAAACAGCTACACTCCACGAATTTCTCTGGAGGAAAGGGAAAAACTGTTAAAACAGGTATCAATAAAGAAAACAAGAAATACCTTACAAGAAAAAATTTACCCCCTATCCACTCTACTGAACACTTTAACAATAAGAGTCAACAACATAGTAGACCAGATAAACAATCTTGAGAAAAGAGCTGCTCAGGGTTTTGTAGAAGTCAATCAAGCTCTGGTGGAAATAAAGGCTCAACCAACAACAGTTGCACCCAACAATTCCACAGCCACACCTCCAGCCCAAGAGGAGGACCAAAAGATTACTGTAAGCAAATGGAAGTGGGACTGGTATGCTCAAAACTACATCAACCCTCAACAGCAGGGCTCCAGAAGTCACCCTTACAGGGGAAAGCTAAGGAGAGACAGGGGAAATGGAATAAGACCTTGGTAAGTCATCCATCTTCTCAGGATCAATTATTTAATCTTACCAAGGAGCTACTTATAGGTAATGAGATTGATAGAGAGTTAATGGATATAATTGATAAGGATTTAAATAGTTATTCATTTGAAAATATCATGTTGAACTTGTATTTAAATGATGACAATGTACATAGTTTTATCGACCACCAGGATAATGCTATTAATATAAAAATGGAAACAAATGAATTAAATCTTGAGCCTGATGATGAGTCTTCTGAATTAGACACAGAAAGAATTGAATATTTTCTTAAAGAAAATCCAATGAAATCAAAAATAATTAGCAAATTATTATTAAGAATTGAAAAATTGGAAGAATTCTATAGAGAGTCAAACAATAATACAGAAAGTGTATTATTAAACCTCACACAATCATTAGGGGGTATCAATGTTCAGGGATCCGCAATTAAATTAATTGCAGAAAATAATCTGCATACCCCAATTATCTTCCGCAATTATTTTTGATAATAATTGTGTTATTAGACACTTTACGTGTCAATGTTCAACTCTTATCCAACATTTTTTTACTCAATTTTTCATAACCACATCTTGGACAACTTTCTGTCATAACCACATCTTGACCTACATTCTGCCATAACCACATCTTGGACTACTCTCTGGATATGCCTTCTACCTTGCTGTGCACTCCCATTCTCATCCCGTCCTGTTCATTCTATCCGCTCAGAACCCCTCACCATCTCATCTGCTTGTTTCTGCTCCTTTTCATCTCACTATCTCATATGCTTGTTTATGATCCTTTTCATCTTCATTTATATTTTAACATGCCTCGTTGTCCTAGATCTTCTCAAAGGAAGCCATCACCCAGTTGTTCTTCAAATCCCACTACTCCCTCTTTCCCCCGCTCAGCCGAGAAATATAAGACTGTTCAATTAAAAAAAGATGATCATCTCATTCTTATCAAATGGCTGAAAACCAAATCTAACTATGATTCTTGTTTTGGTACTGAGTATGCAACTAAAGTAGGACGGCCCCCAGCATCAAAAGTTAATGGCCATCTTCTAATGGCAAATGAATTACGGAATAAGACCAAGGGAAGGATTGACCTTTTGCCTAAACAGATGTCTGAACGCTTAAAGCATTACCAAGCCAAATACAAGAAGGCAAAGGCTCTTTAATCTTCCACTGGTTTTGGGGTTACTGACATCGATATAACTAAGGATATCAAATCCATAGAGAATAAACTTGAATCTTTATGTCTTACTTTAAAGAGATGGATGCAATTTTTGGAGAGAAAGCCGGTGTTAATCCTGTAAACATGTTGGATGGAGAAGATCCTATCTCCAAACATGATGTTGAAGAAAATCTTTTCCCATTCTCTTCCTCCACTCAAGCCTCCCCTCATTTGAATGAGACAAATCTAGATAGCTTTTCTGTAGATCCTATTGGCAATTTAACCCAACCAAATCTAACTCAGGTGTGTTTCTTTTTTCTTTTATCTTATCAATTATATTTTTTTATTTACTTATCTTTTTCTTATTTCTTAAAAGGCTGACAAACAAACCCAGGATCCTCAATTAACTGAGTCTGAAGGTAGGGACAATGATGAGGAGGAAAATATGACCTAGAAAAAGAAGCGTAGGGCTTCAAGTAGTCTAAATTTCCACTCCCAAATAAGAAGAAAAAGTGATACTTCATCACAAACCCCTTTTTCATCTATGGAATAACTTTTAGAGAAATGTGATGCTGGTAAGTGACACCATACCTCTTATTACTTTACTCTGCTTTTCTTCTACTTTATATTAATTTTTATTATCACTCTAGAACAAGTGGAAATTGTTAAAGAGACTCTAAGCTTTGAAAAGAAGAAATACAAGCTCTCTTTAAGGAGGGATGATAGGCTACAAGATTATGAAGAGAGGAAGTACGAGCTCTCTTTACATAAGGATGATTGGGCCCAAGATTTGGAGGAGAGGAAGTACGAGCTCTCTTTACAGAAGGATGATCGGGCCCAAGATTTGCAGGAGAGGAAGTACAAGCTCTTTTTACAGAGGGATGGTTGGGCCCATCAATGGAGGAGAAGAAGTTTGAGTTAACTCTAAGTATTGAAAAATCAAAAAAAGAGGAGAAAACACTCAAACATCAAAACCTATTAGAGCAGATGAAATATAAGTTTGATCATGAAGAAAATTCCAAAAAGAAAGATTTCTTGATAGAATGTGTTAAATCTAATAAATCTGTTGAAGAAAGACTTACTGTGGTGTGAAGGAGAAAAATCTGATTCAGAAAAGAACTGGGAGAGAAGAGGTGTGAGGTGAAGTATATGGGTTAGGAAGGAAGGCAATAGGGGGTATCAAAGTTAGAAATCTTCCATTTCAAAACACCTCTTTTTTCCATCAAATCAACCATGATTATTTTTTCAAATATGCCATATTGTTCCCTAAAAACACCTTTTCACTCAGAATTAATGTCAAGTTTGTGGCTTTCTTATTGTGTTGTGAAATACCTTTTAAATAATTAAAAATTTCTAACTTTGATACCCCCTAATGTGTAGTTGATAAGGGGATGTGGGTATTGGTGGACTGAATTGTGGTTGAGAAAATTGTACAAAAGTAGCACATATTTTCCCCCATTTTTGAGACCCTAAGTACCAAGTCAGCCATGTTTTATGGTGTGTTTGTGTGGCTTTCTTTAAATGAAAAACTCTAGGCATGTCTGGTAAGGTTTGAGACCCCTTAATCCCATCTTGTCAATCAAATCACAATTTATATCATTTTTCCTTTCTGTAATTATTTTTACCAAGTGTGATGTTTTCACTTTTATATATATTCAATCAAATATAATTGAATGTTTGAGTTACATGTTTTTAAACATAAATATCTTCCTTTTTTCTATTATCCTTCTTCTATTTTGGTTTTTCAAAATACTTTACATTATGTATTGTAGGGCATGTAGTGTTTCATCTAAAACATTACATTTTTCATACCTTTTTATTCTTTTCATATTATTTTAGAAGAAGTGTATAGAGAAAAACAGAACCTTTTCAAATTTTATACTGGGGCATATTTTGTTATGAATTTTATTAATATGTTAAATATTTGGAAAACTCAGTTGTATCAAACCATAAAGCTGATTAATTCAAAGAGGGAAAATGATGGAAAACAACTAGGGAAAAATGGGGGGAATCACTAGCAAGTCCCCTTGTTTAATTATGTTTGAGACCACCTTGAACATGGCTGGAAATAATTTTTGCTTTTGTTTGCCTTTGTATGCCTTTGTACACAACCAAGCTCAAACTGGGTTTGATATGGATCAACAACTGGTCAAACATGTTCTGAGTGGGGGGACTTGATAGCAAGTCCCTTCCAATTTCCCCTTGTGAATGTTACAATAGAATTTAATATATTATCTCATAATTTGAATGAAACTAATGAAATGTAAGACTCATTTGTTTAAAATCAAATATCAAGTGTTCACTTAGTCAATCTATAGAAGTAACTAAATCAAAAATTTAAACAATGCAGACTTCTTCAAATTCTTATCTTTTGGAATTCTTCCAAATCCCCCTATGCTTCCAGCCTTTTAAATCCGCAAGCATATAATACCAGTAACAATAAGTTTACAGAATAAACCCAAGTTTTTCCTCTTTAAAATATCCTTCCAATGTACCTGCTTTCTTGGAAGTTAAGCTTTTTGAATGTGTCATTCTAATATCTTCCACCATGCTCAAAAATTCCAACCAGTTTCACCAAGAGTCTCAAATTATTGACTAACAAAGAATTCTACAGGTAGAAATTTTTGCAGAAGTAATTGGATCTTATTTTTGATGACCCTTCATCATTGTCTTCATTTTTAGAAGGCCAAGCTGGTCTATATTCACATACACTTTTGGCTCAGGCTTTTTTCACTGTGACTACTATTTTTACTTTTGCAGAGAGTCCTCTTAAATTCTGAGAGTTTAAGCTTTGAAGAGATGATACCAATCATTATCTCATTCAACTTAAAGGGACTCAAAATTTATTACCTTTTTCATCAATTTCTCTCCAGAAAAAATGTGGGAACCTGACAGCAGGTGCCAATCCCTATCTTTAATTTAATTAAATTTTAGCTTGGCTATATCACACTGAAAACTGAGCATGACAGCTTGTGTAGCATAAAATCTAAGTTATTCTTGAATCACAAATGGATTGAGGGGTTGGCACCTGCTAGCAGGTTCCAGGTGTTTTTTTGTGGTGTCTATCTCTTAATGGGTTTCCATATTGCCAAAATATGAATAAAATTAAGGTTTGAGAATATTTATAGCTGTTTTCTCTTTCAGATCATGCAACTAAATTAAAAAAATTTAAACCTGAAAATATTGTGCATTTAAAAAAAAGAAAATACTGACATCATGTCAAAATCTTGCAATTTTTGCAGTTTTCTTTTGTTCATCAATCTCCTGTATTTTGAAATTGTCTAAAGCAAATGAATGTGGACACTTAATAACAGGTTCCAGTCTCTATCTTTGATTTTATTCAGTTTTAGCTCTGCTAAAGAATGACTGATAATTGGTTGAGCAGGGATTGAGCATTGCCTCAGAATTGACTAAGCATTGGCTTAGCATTGAATGAGCCTTGTCTCAGCAACAGCTAACCATTGGCTTAGCAGTAAATGAGGAAAGATTTAAAATTGACACACATTATAGCTTCAATTTTCCTTCAAGTTATTCTGAGTAAAGGTTCACTCTTGCTTTTCAGTTTTTTCTCCACTACCTCAACTAGTATTCCATTTCAAGGTCAATTAGAGTTCAAGGTTTCAGAATTGCTAGAAGCTCCACCTCCTATATTGTAAGGTGATTCTTGAATCACAAATATATTAAAGGATAGACACCTTCTAGAAGGTTCCAGGTGTTTTTTGTGATGCAAGTTCTTGAGAATTTTTTTTATTTCTTTGGTAAGTGGTTATTTTTTTAGAGTCAATGTTTCATAACTTCTTTCACACTTTGACTTGTAACATCTGAGGAAAAAATTGAAAATGATTGGAATCCTCTTGAGCTGTATTGATTGATCC
Organism: Hemileia vastatrix; assembly: GCA_030280995.1. Lineage (NCBI taxonomy): Eukaryota > Fungi > Basidiomycota > Pucciniomycetes > Pucciniales > Zaghouaniaceae > Hemileia > Hemileia vastatrix. The sequence goes on from JASXTE010000012.1 coordinate 29,095,195, forward strand.
ATGATGCCAAGATAGCTTTCAGATTGTCATTCCAATCACTTCCAATAGGGGAAAGCCAATCAAATTTGGTGCAAGGAAATTTGTCTCAGCTTTCTTTCTCCACTTAGAATCAATCAATTAGCCATTTGAGAGACTCCTTCTGTGCTGAACTAATTATTTCAGCTTGATAATTTTCAGTATTTTTTGAGTCTTCCAAAAGATTCATTTGAGATATAATAATTCTGTGTCAGGGAGGATCCAGAATCATCTTGATTTGACCTGAGTTTTCAAGGACCAATAAAATGAATGAGATGATGCATCAGCCCAAAGGAGATGGTGAGCTTGGAAGTTGTGTTGATAAAGCTTCCTTTGCAAGTTTTTCTCCACCTTCCTTTTTACTATTTTTGTTTGTTAATTATTTTATTTGAAAATGTGGTAATAGATTAAGCAGCTTATCATCACCTAAAAACATAGTTAGTAAAAATAATTGAAATAGAAACTAAAAATTAGGTCTTATTTTCAGAAATATCATCTGAGCTATTACCAAAGTTTTCCTTTATGTGAGTATTAAATGTTTTATTTTCTTCCCCAAGTCATCCCTTACCTGTTTAAGTAGGTTGTTAAAAATATTTTGGTGACTTTATCAAATTTGTCAGGAAAAAAATTTTCACCATTACTGCCAACTGGAATTCCCAGATTTTTGTTGGAATTAGTGTCCTGCTGTAATAAAATTAATTTGAGGAGTATAAGATTAATATTTTCTAAAAAATATAACCTTTTCTGTTTTTTGGCATTTAAAAATTCAAATGCAGAGCTTACTATCTACATTGTATCCAGCATTATTATTTCCTTTATCAGACAGTTTTTCTCTTGGTTGTTCATTTTCAGATTTTGCCCTATCATCTACCATTTCATATAAATATATTATTGGAAATGAATCAGTTTCATGAGTTTTTTTAAAGTTTTTCAAGAATGGAAACATGTACCATCTTTTCTATTAGAGCCATTTAAAGTTTTTTCAAGATCCATCTCCTCCATATCTCTGAAAGTACAAAACACCAGAAATTAGATTTGTGAATTGAAAACTATTTTATTTGCCAAAGATCCATCTACTGAAAAGATGAATCATTTTTTGTAAGTCATCAATCATTTACAGCTAGTCCTAAAATTCTTTGTGGCAAATGCAAAAATTTTGCAACTTTTACCAAAAAAATTTCACTCTTTCTGGAAATTCCATCATCACAAATTTGTCTAAATTTGGATATTTCAATGTAGCAATCATCTCTCCTCCATGTGTTGAGTCCTAATTTGGGTCCCTTTGATTTTGCTTGATTTTAGTATGCAGCGGAGAAAAAAAACTGTACCCCATGTGCTGAATCACTACCATCTTACAACCCCCTCCACCTTTTTTTAATTATTTTAACCCTTATTTTTATTTTATTTCAACTTAGTAAGTGATAATTGTAATTTTTTCGGTGGAGGGTTTGGAAGTCTGACATAATAAATCATCAATATTTCTACAGCTCAATGTTAAATGATAGGATTTTTATCATGGAATCACCATCCATCAATAATTTTGGGAGCCCCAATTTTCTTTAAGTGATTCAGAGGTTGTCCAAAGTCAATTTTTATTCATTGAACCTGAGAGTTATCTACAGTTACCTCCCTGATCCTTTATAACAGTATACACCAAATTTGTGTTTTATTTACCAAAGGATGAAAGTGGTCATGGACCCCAACAAAGAAAATCTATGGGGGCTGTGAGGCGTCAAAAATTTGAAAAGGTTATATCAGAACCTCAACATTCATCTTTTCTTTGGCCAATCAATAATTCAGACTTCAGTGCTTTTAAGGAAGAGTCTATCAGTGCAATAAATGAAGGAGAGGATTTTTTGTGGATGGAGCACATTTGGAAACAAATCAATCTCAACACTTTATCATGGTATGTTGTCATTCCTCATGGAGGCTTATTTTTTTTATGTATATACACATATTATAGATTTTGCTACCATGTTATCTGTGTATATAGGCTGTAGTTTACATGTCTGGCAAACTCTTATTCTTCTCGGAGTTTGCCACTGAGGCTAAACTACAGGTAAAGTAATAATACAGGATTCTTCTCGGAGTTTTCCACTGACGCTAAAATACAGGTTATGGGACCCTTGTGCGCTCTTAATTAAATAAGTAAGCGCTGTACTCGCAAGACTTGAATCCTGTCTTTTAAGATGTTAATCTTTATAGGGGCAATACACCGAGTTGCCGCATTTTCACTCTTCACTGCCAATACACTGATTTGGCATTCCACAATTGTTTCCCCTGGTCATTACACCAATTTGACCCCTCCCCATTTTACCAACATTTTTTTCTCCTTTTTTGAAACAACTCTTCCCTCTCCCAAATTATCTCAAATGGCCTCTCAACCTTATTTTCAGCCTAGATATCCCTAGGACTGAGTATTTCTTATAATTAAAATAAGATAACCTTAAATACATTAAGATTATATCTTAAAAATAAGGTTAAAATAATAATATATATGATTATATTACATATATATATAATTATTACTCTATTATATAAATTATAGTAGTTTAAATAGCTTATCCATAGCCTAATAATACTTATTAAGGTGTTAATGGAGTCATAATATATTTATCTTAAGTGATATGAAGTAATTATTGACATACATAAGCTTATATGTATACATAAATTTCATATTCAGTGAAATATGCAGTATATTATGTATATTTAGGTATATAAGTGGGTTTAAGCCTCTTAATAGCCTATAACCTTTGTTTTTCTGCTTATTTTAGGTCATATGGATGTATCCAGTGGACTCAAAACGCCTACAGAAGCATAAACATCTATTTCAGGCGCATACACTCAGTCTGGACAACTTAATCTGCTTCCTTGGATGGATATTCACGGATTTATGGGTTGGGAGGTCATTTCTGGGTTAATATGGATGCTTGGGGATGTTATTGGGGGCTTGGAAATTTCATTTTTTTCCTTTATATGCTTTGGGTTTCATTATATTTACTTTGGATGAGTTATTTTACCTGTTTCTTTATGGTATCTGCTTTTATCTGGATTTTCTATTTATGGTATGGGTCTGTGTTATCATTAATTGTGATGGAGGGTCCTTACTGGAGGTCTGGGTGTTTAATCTGCTTGAAGTGGACGCCATGGGGAGGTGATGGGCCCTCACAGTGCTTTAATTGCCAGGGATAGCAGTAACATCATCTGGATTGAAGGTCTGTGCACTCCAGTGAATTTTGGTATAAGTAAAGGAGTATTTTGACGGTTATTAGAGATCATTCACTTACTACAATTTAAATAAACATTACAACACAATTATTAGCATTTAGAGATATATTATAAAGCCATTATAAATTGATATTATCTTTATATAAGCTATAACTATATTATATTCATCTATTTTCCACCACTAGCACACATTTAAATCCAAGTATTGTGAGTTTTATTTGAGAATAACTATTTTATTAGTCTTCCCTTGAGGTTTAATCACTAAATCATTTATTAATAAATAGTAGGACCATAAATAAATACTATTATATCATACTTAAATACTAGATACACTGACACTTATCCTCTCCACTCATTATCTCTTGATGAGATTGAACAACGCCAAAAGCTAATCAATGGTGAAACTAAATCTACCATTAATTTTATAAATCTACTTGCTGATGGATCCAACTGGCGTGACTGGGACTTGAAGATCAAAATTTCCATGTCCAACTATCTTGGCACATCTTCCTATTCCACTGATGACACGATAAAATTGAGCAATTGTTTTATTGATTGACTTGCATGGAATATGATTTTTCATACAATTGATACCTCACTCCAACGCCTTTTATTACCTGATAATACCTGTTGCTTGGCGTATCTTCTCCTTTCTAAAAAATTCAATTTTGAAACTCATACATCACAACTTTCATTATTTAAATCTCTTCTCTTGACTCCTACCTTACCCTTTCAATCTATTGTCAAACATTGTGAACATGTTTCTGAATTGATTGATGCTATTATCTCCACAGGTTTTAACTTCTCAAAGGATTTGTTCAAAGCCATCATGACTCAGGTTCTTCTTCCTACATCCCTGGCTAATCTTTCAACTAATACCAACCGTGCCATTGAATTAAGAGGTGACAGTCCGGCAATGTCAGTTGATGACTATATCACTATTATGATAAATGAAGAATTCAACTTTAATCTCTGTAATCAAAATCAAGACACTATGGTGGTGTGTGATGTTAAGAAGAATATAGGCAGTTAAATATCTGATGATAATAATTTTCATGTAAATACAGCTATGGATAATCTCTTTAATCATAGTGGCAATATAATTTCGGCTCCAAGTTATTCTACTGCTTCCCCTGTGGTGTCAGATACTTGCATGTCATTTTCAAATGTATTTATTGAAGATGTAAACTCTGCCTCAATTCATCAACCTTATGCTGCTTCTGGCTCACTTTTGGATTGGCATTGTCAATTAGGGTACACTAGTGATCGTGTCCTGCGCAGGCTCATTAGATTTAAACTTGGCCCTGGTTTGCCTTTGGAGTGCCCAAAAGGAAAAATTGATTGCGCTGACTGTTCTATTCCTAAAAGTGTACAAAAAGCTACTGCTCAACGTGAAATTGCACCATAATCTTTACTTTCACTAGTAGTTGGAGACTTAATTGGACCAATCAAAGATGCAACAGTCAATGGTGGTTATAAATGGGCAGCCTTATTCAGGGACTCATTTTCTACTTATGGAAATGTTTTTCTTCTCAAGAACAAAAGTGATGCTATGGGTGCCTTCAAGGTGTTTCATAACCGACTCACTACTGTAACTGGAAAGAAATTACTTTTACTTAGGACAGATGGTGGTGAACTTCACATTAATGCAATGAAATCATATCTTGCTTCAATAGGTGCTATTCATGAGGTGACTACGCCTTATCATGCTGAACAAAATGGAACTGCTGAAAGATTTAATTGGACAGTTGGTGATATTGCAAGAACTTCTCTTTCAGAAAGTGGACTTCCAAAAAGCTTCTGGGGTCTGTCTTACAAGTGGGCATCTTTTGTTCATAACCACATACCAAACAGCAAGATCACAGAATATACACCTCTTCAAGTAGTCTATGGTACTTGGCCAAACTTCAACAACATGAGGACTTTTTGGTGAAAAGGCATTTGTTCATGTTCATAAAGAGGTAAGAACCAAGCTAGATAATCAAGCACTTGAGTGTAAAGTTGTTGGCTATTCACAAAATAACTATGGATGGCTATTCTGGCATGAATAATCTGGCCAACTCTTTGAATCTGTAATGGCTATGTTTCCCACCAGTGACCCCAAAGCACATGATGTTGCACAAAAAGCTCCAAATCCACCTCCTTCCAAAGGATCTCTTGAATCTATTCTGAATTCACTTTCTTTTGGAGATTTCACTTCTGAAAAAACTATTGATGAACAAGATCTATCTATTGAAGCAATGCAAATTGCCACTTCTCATTCTCCAATTCCTATCCCTAACACCTTTATGTAAGCTATGAAATCACCAGAAGCTGCTGAATGGAAAATGGCCTGCAGAGCTGAAATGGATAACATGTCATGTTTGAAAGTTTGGTCTGAAGTTCCTCTTCCACATGGTGCTGTTCCTCTTAAAGGAAAATGAATTTTTTCTATTAAACATTCTCAGAAAGACTCACCTATCAAATTCAGGGCAAGATTTGTAGCCAAAGGTTTCAAACAATGTGAGGGAATTGATTACAAAGACACTTTAGCTCCTACTGCAACCTTTGCTTCTTAAAGAATTCTATTAACTCTGGCTGCTATGTTTGGTTGGAAGGTGATATCTTTTGATGTTACAGCTGCTTATCTACATAGCAATGTGGAAGAAGATCTTTGGATTAAACCTCCTCCTGGTATGAATATAACAAAACCTGGAAATGTTTGCAAACTTCATAAAGCCCTTTATGGCACAAAACAGGCTGCTCATTGTTGGTGGCTTCATACTGCTGAAAAACTCAAAACTCTAGGTTTTCATGCTAGTCAATATGGTACAAGTCTTTATGTTCTAAAAGATGGTTCATCAACTGGTGTGGTATGGTTCCATGTGGATGATGGAATAGTTACTGGTAGTAGTGATGCTGTTTTGGAGAAACTAGAAAAGGAGCTGAATGGGGGGCTAGAGGTGAAATGGTTGGAAGGCCTGGATGGTATTGTTGGAATGAACATTAGGAGGGTAGAAAAGGGTTTTGAACTGGACTGTCACAGGCTGATTAAAAAAGTTTTACATGATCATAATCCTAGATTCTGCCAAACCTGAAGATCAAGGCATCAAGTCAACTCAATATCTGTCAATAATTGGTCGTTTAAATTACATAGCAATTGCAACATGCCCAGATATTTCATTTGCAGTCAATTTTCTGGCCAGGTTCTCATCCAAGCCTATAGATTGTCATTGGAAAGCTTTAACTCATTTACACAGATATCTACAGGCAACCAAAGATCTCAAACTTCACTTATACCCTGACTCAAGGTCAAAGCCAACACTAACTGCTTACTCTGATGCTTCTTGGGGTGGTGAGTGGTCTAGATCTACAAGTGGCCACATAATCTATCTGAATGGATGTCCTATCTTATGGTCTTCAAAACATCAAACTACAGTTGCTGATTCCACCTGCTTTGCTGAATGTATAGCAATGTGCCTGGCAACAAAAGATGGTATCTGGATACGCAATCTTCTCACTGATATTTGTGGACCAATTGACAGTGTTTGTTTGAAGTGTGACAATAAAAGTGCAGTTTCCTCAGCAAAATACAATCCCTCAAACAAAAGGACCAGACACTCTGATAGGTATTTCTTTCTTGTGAATGAGCAATTATACATAAAAAATATTGTATTAGATTGGGTGGCAGGTACAGAGCAGTATGCAGATATGTTGACTAAGAATGTAGGACCCATCCATACTGTAGAGAAACGTTATCATTTGGGTGTTTCTTAATTTTATTTTTATGTTCCTTTTCTATTTCAATTTTTTCTCTCTCACCCTGGTAGCAAAATGGGGGGCTATTATGTATATACACATATTATAGATTTTGCTACCACGTGATCTGTGTATATAGGCTGTAGTTTACATGTCTGGCAAACTCTGATTCTTCTCGGAGTTTGCCACTGACGCTAAACTACAGTTTTCGGCTGGGAGGAATACTCATTTGGTTTCAAATATTGAAAAGCATCTAGAATTCCAACATTAGCAAAGTATTTTGCTCTCTGAAAAGGGCACTGGGCAGGATTGACTCGTTGTAATAGTTTTTTGCTGAGATGAAGGCGATAAACTAGTTCAATTGCCATTGTAGATTGGGAAAATGTAATATCATGTTTATTCTGTAATCTCAACTGAATTTCATCCTGATATATGGTAGGGTCCTCAGCTACCATTTCAAGGTTAAATTTATGTTGTTCTTCATGTAAAATTAAAGGACAACCAGGTTCAAGGTGTTGAAGGATCTGTGACAACCGATTTAGTGTTTTGATATAGCTTCAGCCAATTACGAAGTGAGTTTTTATGAATATTACACACATGTTTATCATTTATGTCATGAATGCTTAGGCCATTCAAAGCATCCACTACTACAGATACTTTGAATTGCGTGTTATATTTCAAATAAGGCATTTTTGTCCAAGAGAGCCACTAGATAGATAACAAATAACCCCCCTTATAATAATAATATGATTTTTATAAAAATATTAAGCTAACCAATGTAAAAAATCACAATATATTGAAGAGAAGAAACAGTAAAAAACCACAATCAAAGCTATAAAAATGAAAAGGAACAAAAAATTAGGTCACATTAACAAAAGAAATAAATTCAAATAAAGAAAAATTACCTCAAAAGGCCGGAGAAGGATGGTTGCTTCCACCAAATTATGAAAGAGGAGGCAAATGTGAAGGATGGCTCGGGTGGGAGGGCAGGAAAAAAACTGGTGGGGGAGGAAAAATAATGTGGGAGGGGGGGTGCTTCTTTGGTTGTTTTAGGAACTTCACAGAAATTTAAAGCACAATATCGTTGTCTCTCTCTCTCAAATCACATGATTGCGTGATGATGGCGTTTCCAGAAAGAGTGAAATTTTTTTGGCAAAAGTTGCAAAATTTTTGCATTTGCCACAAAGCGTTTTAGGATTAGCTGTATATATACAGCTAAACCAGAACAGCTTGCGGGTTTCATGTCACTTCTTCCCTGCCAAAAGCAACCTAAAATCATGTTTTTGGTGAGGATCAGACAAGAAACCCGCAAGCTTTGTTTTGTTGTACATTTAATTTCTCACAATCCCACCCAGCACAGGGGCATGAAGGATAAAACACAAAAAATACATGGAAATTACATGGTAAGTAAACAACTGGTTGAGATTAATTGTGCAATATGTGTACGCAGGATAGGGTAACTTCAGCTTGTATATTGAAGGAGACATATCTGTAATAGTATGCTCATCAAGAATTTAAAGCTAGAAACATGTACACATGCTACTATCTATCTTCGGTCATTGAAAAAAGATACAGAAGAAAATTAAACCCCAAGATAGTCTTGAAATGTTTCCCTTCTACTTCTTTCTGCCGGGCGATAGCGAAAGCACGTCAATTAATCAACCAACCTTCATACAAAAGTTATATGAGGCTGGATGAATTGATATTCGACTACCGTGTGACACGATGTTGTAGGGCATTAAAGAACATTGTGCCAAAGCAGGTAGTCGGAAACAGAGGTTTCAAAAGAGGAATTAAATAGGGGGTGTCAGTTCTGGCAAATCCGCACTTAAATTAAGTGCGGATTTCAAACCAAATCAGCACTTACAAATCAGCACTTAAATTTTGCAAAAAAGTCACTTATTTCAAAAAAGGGTGTCAGTTATGACCTCAAATCAGCACTTTTTTCCCGTTTTTTTTCACAACCACATTTTGGCCACAAAACATCCCTTCATTTCTTACCCCATCCCTGTCACATGTGACACACTGACCTTCCTTGCTACCTACCCATCAATCCTCGGCACACACCCCTTCCTGACATTTTCAATATTTTGACCAGGCATGTTTACATTCTTTTTTACTTATTTCTTCTACTTTTTAATCTTTTTTCTTGTTATGTGCCAGTTTCATAATGCCTCCCAGACATTCCAAATCTCAAAAGGTAACTCAAAAATCTGCTTCGTCACAAAAGTCTCCTCGTAAAGCAAGGATTACATAGAAAAAAAATCAGTGACTTTTTCTATTACTTACAACTGTTTTTACAGAATTGAAAACTATGTTTCAGCTAATATTTTATGGAAGTGAACTCTGTTCTTCGCCCGAAGAACAGAGTTCATCCTCCTATTTTCACACTCTGTTTGCACCAATCTCCATCCCTTTCAATTCTATCAACACATGCTTGTCTTCCCTCCCCATGCCTTTCGCTATCCTCCCAGCCCCATTGTATGCCATCCTCTTTTGATCCCCATTTCACCCCTCTCAACCTCTCCCAGACCCTTTTCTTCATTTAAAATGCCTCGGAACCCTTAATCTTCCCTTCCAACTCTTTCCCAACCTTTGAGTGACTGAAAAAATATGCGTTTGCTGAAAATATGCGATTTCATGTTGAGTTGATGAAAGAAAACACAGAGAGAAAAAAAAATAAGACTTTAACAGCAAATTCAAAAACCAAAAAAATATGCAAAAAAATTTACCATTCTCAGTGAATAATACATGCAAATTGATAATTTGAAGAGAAAGAGAAAAAAATTAAAATTGCGTTGAAAAATGTTGGAGTGTTATTGGAAGGATTTTCGCCCTTATACTAGTTGATTGAGAAATAGAAGTGTTGGATATAGTCGGAGGTGAATCAACTTGTTCATCTTCATACAGCTCTAACCATTGATCTTTGAGGTCAGCAAGTAGGTTATGAAGTATAGTGCAACACAGAATCCAGTTGATCACCGCCTCCATTTCAGATTTATTTCTAAGAGGACTTCTTAATTCCCTTAAACTAGAAAAACGGCCTTTCAAGATTCCAATAGAATGTTCAATACGGACTCTTGACTTTGCCAAATGATTGTTGAATTTGGCATTTTGACTGTCTTCTGAAGCTGCTCCCCGAAAAGCAGGAAGTACATACTTTCCATTCTCATAAGCAGAATCTGCAAGAAGATACTGATTTTCATCAAAGAATTTTTCAGGTTCATTTGAAATATGCATTCTTTGGAAGACGTAGGAGTCATGACATGAGCCAGGATAGCCAGCAAAGAATGATATAAATTTTTTGTTTACGTCACATATAAGCTGAACGTTAATTGAATATCTATAAAGAAGATATATTTGTTTGTGTTAGTTTCAAGGAGGATGAAAGGAGTTAAAAATAATCTACCTCTTTTTACGGTCAAAGTAATTGTTTCCACCTTGAGCAGGTTTCTGGCTCAAAGGAATAGTAGTACCATCAACAAAACCAATACATCCTGGAAAGCCCTCTGCTTGCATAACCTGAGATGATTCAAGTCGCTCTTCTTTTGTTGGCCAGGTGAGAAGTTGAGATTCCAAGGAGTTGATGGCAGTGATACATCGTTTGGTATAAGTGTTAACTGAACCATACCCTAAATCAAAGACATTTTCTAAACGTTTCAAAGCGGCTCCATTACCATTTGAACCCAAACAACATAGTGTGATGGCCAATTGAATTGAAGGATGTTGTTGTTCTTTTTGAGAATTATTGTGAAATATGGGATGATCCTGAATAAGCTCAAGCAATTTAAGGAAACATTCCTGAGAAGTCCTGAACAGCCATCTAAAACTGGGTGTAGATAGTTTAAGAAGTGTTTGGATGGTGTACTTGGGGGTATGAAGTACTTGAGGCTTTCTGGGAAGAAGGTAACGTTTCCTGGCCATTTTTGATAAAACGACAAAATCTTCTTCTAGATCAGAATCGGAATCAGAGTCCAAGAGCAGTTCAAGCGCCATGAAAGTCATTGCTTTATGTAATTTATCACGATTTGAAAGTGAGGAAGGCATGACTCTTATATGATATGATATGAAGATGTAAATGATGTATGATGTTTTGGGTTATGAAGTGTTATGCTGTGGAGTGCTGCGTATGAATGGGATGATGCTGACAAATCAGTGAAATGGGACTTGATGGTGAAATCAGCACTTTTGGTTGAGAAAGTGCGGATTTGAGTGAAATAAGTGACTTATTTCATTTTGAAATCCACCAGTATTGGGGCTAGTGTGTTTTGGAAATCCGCACTTATTTAAGTGCGGATTTGGTCAAATTTAAGTGCGGATTTGTAAGTGCGGATTTGCCAGAACTGACACCCCCTAATATGGGATGATGTAAGACGGAACATAGGGCAAACATTTTGGAAAGGTGTTGAAATATAATGATGAATTTCATAGGATTAAAGGCGGCTATATTGTTCCAAAAGCTATATGATACACTAATGATTATTTGAAAATCAAAAAATGATTGATTCGCAATGAGAAAGGGTCGCAATGTTATCACCGTGGGTAAATGCCCCTACCCGACCGCATTGCGCGAAGTAGTTGCGACCTAGCGGTGATTGTTGTAAATTGATTTTTACTATTGGCCAACATATTGACCCTAACAATCTATGAGACACCATCAATCCAGCCCCAGAAATGAGGGCATGATACGGAGAGGATCCAAGTAGAGTAGGGCTTCGATAGGGCCATCTGGTGAAGATAATAATGGGGATATCGAGAAAAAAAAAAACAGAGAATGGGCCGAGAAAAATGGAAGTGGAAGCCAAGCATGTATAAAATCGTCATACCATATTAATTGATATACTTAAGAAGTTGTCTTCAAGCGCAAACCTTTAGGGTTGCACATTGGTTGAATAGGTTGGCGATTTCATAATTTTCATCCTCTCATGCAGTACGACAAGAACGAAAACCGAGAACACTGTAGGGAATTTCGTTTCGCTGGTCTATTAATGCAATATCAAATATCATATTGAATAACTGATTTTTTGCGGCGCTAGCTCCTTTCAAATTCAACATGCCCATTATTTATGTTCTGGACAAACTTGTCCCATTGAAAATATACAGCGATCACAAAATCTCTTGGTGAGGTTCAGCATAAAAAAATTGATCAAAAAAAAGTGCCTGGAAAAAAAAAAAAACACAAAAAAAGCATTCAAAACTTGCATGTTGATCAGCGAATTGCTTTTTTTTTCGTCGTTTTTTCTTTTTTTCTTTTTTTTTTTGCCTATTTTTTCTTTTTCTTTTGCGAAATCTCACCAATAGGCTTTGTGATCTCTGTAATTCAATATAAAGCCAAATTTTATTCTTGCATCAAAAAACCAATGTTGTAAATACATATATACATAATTGATAACCAGTTAATAAGTGATATGATAGTTCAAGTTTTTACCCAAATTACCATGAATTCTCGCCACTTTAATCTCCATGAATTAATACCTTGAGGACATCCTATTTGTTTTCAGTGCAAAGTCATGACAGATATAGATCCTGACGGCAGCTGTAGGGTACGTGGTTTAATTCTGACGCAGCAAAAACAAAAGCAAAAAGAAAACCCCAGGGAATGTGCAATAACTAATTTCATTTTGGTCTAGTTTCGCTTCATGAGAAACAACAAAATTTAGTCATTTACTGCTAAACCGGAAAAGCTTGCGGTGTTCTTGCCAACTATTCCCTTCTAAAAGCGACATAAACTAATGTTTGTGGCGGGGGGTCGGAGACGAGAAACCCGCAAGCCTTTCAGGTTTTGCTGTAATCGAATGATTATATATCCTATCATTGGGGAGTGGCTGGGTGAACAACGTGTATTGAGCAAGTGGAATTAAAACTTTTTTACTAGGATTGGAAATCAGATGAAAAAGTTGGGTGCGTTTGATTTGACGTTTGTGGCTGCGCGAGTGAAACAGCTGGAGTTTGCCCTGGAGATCTCCAATGATGGAATGACATCAAACGTAAAATACTTGTTGAGTTGTCGTCTAGTAGCAAGTGGAGAGTTACAAGCAGCAGGTAGACAAGTAACTGACAGAGAAGCAGGAACGTTATATCTTGGCCATTCAGAATGACTACAAAAAGGATAAGATTAAAAAGGTAAATACTCAATCTAATTTAAGCCACTACTTTTATAGCAAAATATTATAATATTATAGTAATCATAATAATCTAATGATATATATATTATAATAATAACGGAAATATGTGTTTTGAATTTCAAATTCCCATTTAATTTTTTCAGCCCAAAACCCTACCCGCAATCCACCGATTCTGCTATTAATGCCCGCTGACCCCCTTCACCTATTAGGGGGTATCAAAGTTAGAAATCTTCCATTTTAAAATACCTCTTTTTTCCACCAAATCAACCATGATTAGTGTTTCATATATGGCATATTGTGCTCCAAAAACATCTTTTTACTGAGAAATAATGACAACTCTGTAACTTTATTTTTGTGTTGTTAAATACCTTATAAATAATTACAAATTTCTAACTTTGATACCCCCTATTTAGTAGTTACCTTAAATACCAAGACGAATTTGAGATTATAGTCAGTTCCCTTCTCTTGTTTGTTACATTGAAGTTATGCAGTCTTCTTCTTCAGTCAAATCCTCTGATCCTGAGGCATTCAATCAACGAAAAGTTACTGTTCCACCTAGTGTTGTACCCAAAAAACCGGACCGAATGTGCATTTGGGAGAAAGTGGGCCCAGCTTCCTACAAAGTTCGGGTTTTGGTTGATGAGTCTTCTTTACCGTCCGCAAAGTTAGTTTGTTTGTTTATCTGTGTTTAATACGTTGCCTATCATCAATTTTTTTCATTAGACCTTTTCCCTCTTTGACTCTATTTTCAATCCCTTTTTAATTGTGATTTAAATCATTTTTCAGCTTGCCTCTCCAACAAAAATACTCTCTTCCTTCCGAAGTACCTCCTCCAGTGCCAGCAGCGACAACATCAATGCTACCCCCAGAACCAGAACCGGAGCCAGAAGTACCAGCGCAAGAACCAGAACCAGCACCGGAACCAGAGTCAGAACCAGAGCTAGCAGCAACAGAACCAGAACTACCTCAAAAAACAAATTCTTTTAAAAACAGCACTCGTTTATCAGCTCCTTTTGTAAGCAAGACCTCTTCCTTACTCCCTGAAACTACCCCTTCTGGCAACCTCACCCGGAATTCAGGCACCCAGGAGCCTCAAGGAGACTCCAAGACGTGGAAAAGTTCCGCAAGAGACTATATAGCTTCTCTTAGAACCCAGTTGGATAATCATACTTCTAAAAGAACTGGCTCATCACTCGGTAGTATCAAAGAGGCTGCAGTCGAAGAATGTGCTTCCAAACCAGCAGCCTCTTCTTATCGGGCCTTGGCATTCCACTCTTCATACATACCTGGTACTCATGCTTGTACATACACTCACCCGCCTAAGGTGAATGTGGATGCTCCTCTTGGTGGGAGTGGAAGAAGTAGTGCTAGCTATCTTTCTAGTGAAGCTGCTAGAATTTACACCGATCCATCTAGAAATCAATTTGTTCGTCAATATGTCGATCATGTATACAATCTTGGCTATGTTGGCCACCCTCCAACTGACGACTGTTGCAGTATTTATGAGCCCCCCACCAACATCCATTGTCAGACAATTTTTTTTATCTTGTAAACATTCTATTTACCCATCTTACTGCGCTTTTACTGCAAAAAATAAAAAAAATCATATTGCCTAGTTGAAAGGTTTGACTGAAAATATTTTCTCATTTCTTGTATTTAATTTGCACCAATTTATTGTACTCAGATAACTTGGCTGATGGGCTTTACAACGAAAATTACGTGAAGCGAAATTACCTCGATCCTTCTAATCTTCCATACCATGCTTTTGCTCGGAATCGCTTTTATTACCGTTGAAACGAGCTATCAAAAATATGGTAAGAGAAAATATTATTGGCATTGAAACAGATTTATCAACCAGCATTCACATATTGATTTTTTTTTCTCTTCGGCACATAAACATCACATAGGACGAAATGGGAAGTAAAGGAAAACAAAAAGATCTTTAAGTGATACATTTTGAATATTTTATATGTTTATCTGTGGTTGATATATTCATTAATTTTAGGGTGGTAAATTTAAAAAAAAAAGTTGTATTGATTTTTTTCTATAGAAAATTAAAAAGAAAAAAATTATCAATTTTTCTACGGATAGTAATGATATACATGATAATAGTGATCCCTATATTCTTAAATATGAGAAATGAATATACTATTATGAAGGGGTTATCAAAGTACTCGCTTCCACCATTAGGGATCCGCCCGTTTTTTTTTTTTTGCCCGTATTCGACATTATTAATGGCAGAATATTCTAATTCACTAGCTCAGATAAGAAATTCGAAATAACCCATTTATTTTGTTCTAATACCCCAATTTTCAGTCATAATGATGAATCCCACTCAAAAAATAAATGTCCGATTAAACTCAAACTTTGATTTGTCCCTACACTAAACAACACATTTAATGACGGAAGATAATTTGGGTATTTCACTTTTAACCGCCATTAGGGATCCACTCTTTTTTTGCTTGTATCCGAAATTATTAATGGAAGAAAATTTTTATCCACTAGCTCCTGGGGTAATGGATAAGAAAATCAAAATAGCCCCATTATTTCATTCTAGTACTCCGATTTTCAGTCATAATAGCAGATCCCACACAAAAAATGAATGCCTAATTAAACTCAAACTTTTATATGTCTCACATTAAATAACCCTTCTATTATCAAATAATGACAGAAAATAATTGGGATATTTCATTTTTATCTGCTATTAATTTAATGGCAGATGGGAGTACTTTGATACCCCCTATTAGGGGGTATCAAAGTTAGAAATCTGTAATTATTTAAAAGGTATTTCACAACACAAAAAGAAAGCTACAAATTTGATATTAACTCTTAGTAAAAAGGTGTTTTGAGGCACAATATGGCAACTTTTAAAGAATAATCATGGCTGATTTGGTGGAAACAAGAGGTATTTTGAAATGGAAGTTTTATAAATTTGATACCCCCCATTATGTGTAAAGGTGTGCAATGTCTGCAAAGTATAATTATGTATAAAAATAATCCCTTCCTGAAATATTTTTTCATCAGACTCAGAATATCAGGAAGTTACACTAACTTTCAACAATACTTAAATGAATTGATGAATTGATCTTCAATAAATGGGATTTTATAACACCATTTTTAAGTGAGGAGCCAGAACACTATTCTAAAACCAACAAAAAAAGTTTGAGTAAAAATAGAATAAATTATAGAATAGACATTATCTAATATTACCCTTCCACTTACTCTTAAGCACCAGGGGTTTTAATAGTTGTACATCTTTTCCAAATGGGCTGAAATTTTTGGAATATTTAGTTTTGTAAAAATGTTTCATAATTGAGTCCTAATAAGGTCTATTGAATAGCCCTAATTTTTTCATGAATTTTTTAATTTTTTAATATTTTTACTCCACATATTAGTGGTTTTCTAGTTATTTTTCTCAATTTTTTGTGGTTTTTATGGTTTTTATGATTCATAGAGTGTTTACATGCATTCTGGGTAGTCTGCTAAGATGAGGGGGGCTGCCTACATCAGTTGTAGCAACCTGGGAAGTTGATTGGTAGAGTTGTTTATGCACTTTTGTATGAATAATAGTCATATTGAGTAGAATTTATAGATCTGTATGTACAGGTCTGGGGATAGAATATAGAGGAGGGCAGTGGGAAGCTTTATCCATCATATGATCAGCTGGAATATTCACTTTTCAATCTTTTATCTCAGTTTTGTGACCACATTGATGAAATCTTTATTTCAAGGTTGGCTTTTCAGTGAACTCAACACTTTTTACTGTTGTTTCTGGTATAGTTTCTCAACCTTCATCAAGTATCTTTTCTTTTTTAGTGTAATCAAGGCACTATTGTATGTGTTTTCTCTCAGATGTAGTTTTATTCTGCATTTCATGCTATGTGTTTTTCAGTGATCTGTCAAGTGGCTACTGTCTTTAATTTTTAAGAATTCAAGAAAGTTTTCTAGGGGGTATTGTAACAGTTCTCTAATTTTTTTTAGCAAATTAATCTCACCTGGTAGTTTCAAAGCGATAGGGGTTTTTTTCTCCATATTTTCTTTAACTCCCTTGGTCAAGGCTTATATCTAGTACCATAAGATTTTATGCAGAATTTTGTGGCATTTTCAATTGCATGTTACATTCATTGTGGAATTCACAAGGTTGAAATGAATAAAAAGAAAACACCATTGTGATTTTCCCACAGAAAATTTTAAAAATGTTGGTAGTGATATATTTTTATACCTATTTATATTTTGTTATATGTTTATGTGACATGTTAGTATGAAAATTTTTTAATAATTAAAGTAAGTTGTCTTAAAGATAACATAAACAATTGTATATTATTACCTATATCTTTTAGAAATAAAACTACACAAGTGATAAAAAGAGGCAGCTACTAGAAGTATTGAGATTCTGACAAAAGACAAGTTACAAAAATTATTGAAACAAATTCATGACTGTGAATGAAAAGAATACCCCTCCACCTAATGTACAGCAGCCTGACTAAAGTATCTCACAAATTCTTTTTCTCAATAATTTACCCAATAATTCATTTCCTCAAAAAAATTTTTTTATTCTGATCAACAAACATGTGTAAATGAAATTTGAAAAATTAAAAATGAAATTTAGGGTGTTTTCTATTTTTCTCTCTTTTTTTTTGTAAATTGTGGATTTTGGCATTCCTAATCAGCTTAACTGAGGATCCCAAGACTTTCACAATCTAATAGTCTATATATTATAATACTGATTGGTGAGAAAATAGTAATAAAAAAAGATGAAAAAATTGAAGGAAAAAATAAAAATAAAAAATGTGCAAAGGAAAGGAAACCATCATATTCATCATTTTTGTACAAGTATTGTAATTGTTTAAGTACTCATTAGGAAGTAAAATTCTGGATAATTTTAGAAAAATTGGATGAATTAGTTATATGATAGATCACTAATTAACTCTTTAGCTCCTATTTTTTCTACTTTTGATTCATGGTGATAACTTGTGTAGTGATAGAATATTTCTAAACCAAGAGAAACTGAAAGTTAAGCTTTATGGACCTTAAAAAACTTTTTTATCAGTATTTGAATCAATTAATTCTTTAAGTGATGAAAAATTTAGCTTACCAGATTAAAGAAATGAAGAGAAAAATTAGAAAAGGAATATTTAGCTGTGAGGCTAGTGAAAGGGTGGTTGTATGAACAAAAGAAGTTGAAGTAGCATAAAAAATTATGGAAAGAAGATCAAAGTCCTTTTCTAATGCTATGATACATACTTCTGAGCCCGAATTCAAACACAGAACTTTTTAATATTTTTTACTTTCCACTTAGAATGTGAAATTCTTTTTTGAAAAATTTGAATATAAAATTTAGAAATCATTTCCCATTGTATTAACATGAAAATATTTTTTCCCCAAAAAATAATATAATTTCTTTTACTAGTTTTATTAAAAAAGAAATTTCATAACTCATATTTAATTCAGCCAATATAATTCCCTCCTAATTTTTCATAGAAAAGAAAAAATTAACACCATGTGAAAATAGTTTTCACCTTCCAGAAGGTGCCACCCCTCAATTAAACTACCTTAGATCAGTCAGGGATAAGAAGCTGCTAGCAGGTTCCAAGTTTGTTTTTCTGGTGTAACTTCCACTTTTTAAATTTTCACCTAGAACCTGAATCCAGGACTTTATGAATGAATGTTGGTCTTCTATAGAGAATTTCACAAAGTGCTCAAAGTGTGTGACTTTTTTCTTTTGTAAAGAGAAAAGCATTCTTAAATTAAAGTCACTAGATTTTGATAGCTTCAAACACCAGAAAAAATAAGTGGGCACCTGATAGCAGGTGACAATCCCTATCCTTTTTTTAACTCAGTTTTTGCTTAGCTGTAATTTTTCTGAAAAGACAGCACACTTAAAATGAGAATGCTAGAATCCACAGCATCAAATCTAATTTACTCTTGAATCAAAAATGAATTGAGGGATTGGAACCTGCTAAAAGGTGCCAGATGTTTTTTTGTGGTGAAATTTTCCCCAAATAAGGGAAGTCAAGCTAATATTTGTTATTTTTGTATATTATTTAAGTTTTAACTGTGTTATCTTACCTTGCTCTTTATGAATGTATTTTCAGGATTTCAGTCTCACTATTAATTGTCTCTTTATATTAAAAACTTTTTCTTTTATTATTAATTACATGACTTGGATATACTTAAAAACATCCACACTTTTCAGTTCAATTTTATATCTCATTCCACTTGTTTACTCTTATCATTATACTCATTATAAAAGAACCAATATACTTACACAACCATGGATTCATAATTTTTTTAGCGCTAGTTTATTTTAATTAAAATATAAACATGATTGGAGAGCATTTATTATTTTTTGATTCATTCTTTAATCAATATTTTTTTTCTCAAATAATCATAAGCTTTGACATCTGTTAAGTTATTTCACTTTTTTCTAAACCACATAAGTCAGGCTATAAAAAAAAACTAAGCTAAATCCTTCCTTAAATTTCATCCTGACACACCCTCTACTTCTCCAGTTAAATTCCTAATCCTCACCCAACCCTGTAGCAATATCCTTAGTAAACTAAGAGGAGGTCTTTATCCCTTAAATATATTCAACATGCTATCTTATATTATGCATTTTATTCAACCAGTTGTTTTCATACTCATTTAATTTCCTTCTATTTTTATTTTATATCCTTTATTCCCCTTTTCTGTGAGAGATTTTAAGAAATAAAAAAACATTCTATCTAGCCTCTACAGAACATGTCAAGGGGTTCCTTTGGTCTAGAAGATTTATTTGAGGGTTATACAAGGAGTTTTAGTGGTTTAATGGACTTTCAAAAGATAAGTACATATTTCCTAATCTCTTTGATTATTTTACTCAAGTTATAAGAGGTAAATTTTTATATTATTATAATTTATATCTTTTAGAATTACGGTGATGTAGATACTAATGGTTATAAATAATAGTAATAAATTTGATTTAATTGATGTGTTATAAAAGTTTGTAAAGTAAGTAAGGAATTAATTCAAAAGGACAAAAAGGAAGGGCCTTTTATAGGCAATATGTGAGAGAAAAGAACACAGAATTTACATCTCCTAATACAAGAGTGTGAGAGAAAAAACTTAATTAAAGAGAGTATGTGAAATAATAAGAGTAAGACTAAATAGTGCGTAAATAAAAAGTATTTATTTTATTTGAAATAAAACTCTGAACCCTTTAGTCCATCACATTTTAGTGTAAGAACATTTGATTTGAAATATAGAATCAATAAAAATCTAATTAAAGGAATTTGAAAAAAGTATTTTTTTCTTTTTATAATTTTATATATTTTTTTTAATACTAATTTTTATTCCCATCTCATCTGTATTATTGAGCACGGTGTTTGGGAGTAAAAATATATGTGGGACAATTACTTATTTTTATTAATTAATTACTTAGTGTACTTAGTTATTTAATTGTAATTAATACATAAGTATTTAATTAATTATTAATTAGGATCTAACAGGCATGGCTTCACCTCAGTAAGATAATTAATTATTTTACTGGGTAAGTCTAGTAGCCTGGCTGACACTCCCTCACTCTAAAAAAAACAATAAAAAAATGCTATGATTTTTTCTTTTTATACTTTTTTAGTAGAGTAGGAAGATTAGATATCTCCTTCCCAGGTATCCAAGAATCATATTCAGATGATTTATTCTTGAATCTCAATAAGTATTCTGTACCTTTTTCAGCAGTGACTATTCTGTCATTCAGAATTTTTTCAATTTCTGCTGTTTCAGTGATTTCATTTAGGGTTTTCTTTGGTCTTCCCCTCCTTTTTGGAAATAAATCACTATTGGATGTGTAAGGTTTCAGAAGAGATATTGGAAAAACAGGATGTTTTCTGTCATATGGAGAATACAAAATAACCTCAACTGCATTATCTCCAATCATTCTTCTGACAACAAATGGACCAACAAATGGGTCTTTCAATTTGTTAGAACCTTTTAAATTGAAGTGGACTGTAGAAATCAACACTTCATCACCCTTTTTAAAAGTGTATTCTTTATGGGATTTGTCCCATCTCTTCTTCGTATATTCAAATGATTTTTCAATACATTTTTGAGCATGATTTCTGAAAAGTTGTTGCATATGAAGAAAAGATTTTACACCAGGATGTATATCTAATTTAGGTATTTTGTTATTGAGAATTTGGGCAGGAGTATTTGGAACATATCCAAGCCAGAGCTCAAAAGGCTTTCTTTGAGTAACAGGATGAACAGTGCTATTATAAGCAAATTCCAACGCAGGAAGTAAGGTAACCCAATCATGAGTGAATATGTCATTATCTTTATACTCAAGGCCAAAGGCACAATACCTTCTAATCATGTGCTCTAAAGTCTGAATCATTCTTTCAGCTAAGCCATCAGTCTGTGGATGATGGGCAGTAGAAAGTTTCAGATCACAACCACAAACATCCATCAGAGACATCCAAAATTCAGAAGTAAATTTAGGGTCTCTGTCAGAGATTATGGATTTATGAAAACCAGCAGTATTAAACATATGAGATCACCATAAGAAAGCTAATTATTTAGTGGAAACATCCTTGTGGATAGGGATAAATTTACACATTTTTGTGAATCTGTCCACAATAACCCAACAAGAGTTATAACTGTCTTTACCAGCAATAGGTAATCCTGTTACAAAATCCATGTTTATTATTTGCCATGGTGCATCAGGAGGTTCAATATGTTGCATTAATCCAGCTCACTTACCAGTTAATCTTTTTGATTTTTGGAAAGAATCACAAGATTCAACATATAATTTGGTGTCCTCAGACATATTAACCCACCAAGCAGTGTTTTTAATTCTGATCATTGTTTTTTCAAGATCAAAATGTCCAGCTAATATGTCATCATGACAAATTTTCAAGATGATTTCTTTCATAGAAGGAGGAATAACAATGACATTACTCAACTTTCTTCTATAATATAAATATCCTTCATCAATTGAAAATTTACCTTTTTCCAAAGCTTTTTGGTACTTTGGTGGAAGGGTTTTAATTAATGCTTGTATTGAAGCATTCTTTGGATTATTTAATATGGTACATAGCTTTTTTAAGTCAGTGTCCTTATCATATTAATCCAGAATAAGCTGTAATAGATCTTCCTCCATATCAACCACATATATCCCATGAATATGAATAATTTCATCCTCAGGATCATAAACAGGATTAGAGTCATCATTTAATAAAGGTAACCTTGATAACATATCCACATTTGAGTGAACACTACCAGCCCTATGAATAATTGTCATTCTCCCTCTGTATTCTTGAA
This sequence comes from Hemileia vastatrix, assembly GCA_030280995.1. Taxonomy (NCBI): domain Eukaryota; kingdom Fungi; phylum Basidiomycota; class Pucciniomycetes; order Pucciniales; family Zaghouaniaceae; genus Hemileia; species Hemileia vastatrix. The sequence goes on from JASXTE010000012.1 coordinate 29,117,598, forward strand.
CAGCTAACTGCCATCTGAACATATGTCTGTTAGGTGTTTTCAAGTTTGAAAGAGATTTAACTGCACTTCAGTCAGTGACAAGTTCAAATTTCTGGTCATCTAGGTAATAATGTAGCTTTTCTAGAGCCCACACTACAGCTAAACATTCCAATTGAGTAGCACCATATTTCAATTCACTATTTCTCAAGGTTCTTGAAATATAACAAATTACTACTTCTGATACTTTATCATTCATCACTTGTTTTTGATGGAGGGCAGCACCCAGACCAATAAAACTGGCATCAGTGTATAAAACAAATGGCTGATTAAAGTCAGGTAAAGCAAGAATAGGTGCTGACATCAAACAGTGTTCCATAGTGTCAAAAGCTCTTTGTCTTTCAGTATTCCAGACAAAAGCAACATCCTTTCTAGTTAATTGGGTAAGGGGTAAAGCTATGACTTGGTAATTTTTAATATACTGTCTATAGTATCCACACATTCCCAAAAAACTCTGAAGCTCTCTAACTGTATTAGGAGCCTTCACCTGTTGTATGGCTGCCACTTTGTTTTGGTCAACACATATCTGTAAGCCTGAAACAACATGACCAGGAAATTTTAAAGAATGGAGCCCAAATTTACATTTCTTCAAAGCAAGTGTCATATTTATTTCATCCATTTTTTGGAACACTTTACACAGGTGGTTGAGATGGTCCTCAAATGGTTTTGAGAATATAATGATATCTTCAATATAAACCATCAGCCATCCTTCAATTATCTCTTGATGGAATGTGTTATCCATGACTTTTTGAAAAACTTAAGGGGCATTTCTAGGGCCAAATGGCATCCTAATATACTTATAAATACCCATATGAGTAGCAATCATCAGAAAGTTCTGAGAATTTTTCTCAACAGGCACCTGGTGATATCCCTTATTACCATCCAAACAGCTGATATATTTATCACCCTGTAAGGTAGCATGTATAGAGCTAATTCTAGGCAAAGGATAGATATCATCAACCGTATAAGTATTTAGTGCTCTATAATCACCACATAACCTGGCTTTATCTTTCTCATAAGAAATTAGGACAGGTGAGATAACACAATATTTAGGTGTTTCAACTACCTTTTCAATAATATTCATTTTTAAAAGGGTAGAGATATTGTCTTCAATATCTTTTCTCTTTGTGGGAGAAGCAGGATAAGGCTTCTTCTTTAAACTAGGTGGTATATCAGTTAATAGACAAGACAATGAAAGTTTCATTTCTTCCTTAACTAATCCTAGTTCATGTGACCCATGAGAAAAAGCCATAGGAAAAGACTTTATCAAATTAATGATGGAATCTTTATCCTCACCAGAAAGTTGTTCTCCAAAAGAAGCATTGTCAATTTCAGACATAAGGGCATGCATTTCTTTTGTACATCTTCCTTTATATTGAACTACAGAATTACATGTGTTCAATTCTGGTTTTAATAATTTTTTGGAGGAAGAAATCTTAAATTTCCTCTTCGCTATCTTCCCCATTGTGAAACATTGGTTTGAGGGATCCAATTGTATGCCATATTTGGTTAAAATATCATTCCCTACAATAAACCAATTGCTTAAGTTATCGTTTTTCATGACAACAAAATCACAAATAGCTCTTACAAACCCATGGTTATATTTAAAAAACACTGTGGCTTTGTACTTACCAATGGGGGAAAAAACAGAGCCATAACCTCTCCAATTTTCAGAAATGATAGGCATCAGTTTTGATTTATAGTCTTGATCCACTGAAGCAAGTGCTCTTTCAGAAACTACACTTCCTCCAGCTCCAGAATCCAGAACAACTTCAATGCTGGTTCTATTAATCAAGACTGGTGCCTTGAGAGGGGCAATAACAATTGAGTTATCCTCAATGTTCTTTATGATCTCAGCATCTTCCACTGTAGATAAAGCATTATTATCAATATCAATAGTATTTAAATAATGAATATCCTCTTCCAGCATCAAGATTTCTTGTTGAGATTCATATGAAATATTGCTGGCACAATCACTTGACGTATCATCCAGTGCTACTGTGTCATCAGCAAGCTCCTCTGTTTGTTCTAAAAGATTTATCTTCTTGTCACAAACATAGCCTTTCTGCCAAGGCTTGTTGCACTTGAAGCAAGTGTTTGTTGCATACTTTTTTGGTGCAAGAGGGGCAGAAGGTTTACCAACCTTTTCCAGAGGTTTCTGTTGGTAAGTGGAGGGTTTCTCCAAAGGGGTCCTAGGAATGAATATTCTGGCATCATACTTGTTGTTTAGAAGAATCTCATTGCAAGTATTAATGAAAGAAGAGGGTTCTCTGGAGAACTCAGTCCTAGCCACTATCAAGTCTCTCAGAGACATTGGTAATTTATAAAGGATCCAGTCCTTCCATAACTCAAACTCCATATTTGGGCCCATTGCCCTTAAGATTTTTACAAGTTTCATTAAGAAATCAATAGGTTTATCCGTAGAAGAGCTATATCTAGTTTCCTCATACTGCCTTTGTTGAGCCATTCTGAACTTGGAGCCACCAAATTGTGCTTTAATCAATTTCTTCCAATCCTCCCATGAGTAGTCATTCCCTTCCAGGAGAACAGATTCATACCACATTAGGGCAACATTAGTAAACAAAGAAATTAACTTGGACACAACTTCCTCATCTGGGAGTTTGTAAGAATTTTTTAAGTTATCAATTCTGCAAATAAATTGTTGCCAATCAGAGGAAGAATCACCATCAAATGTTGGGTACTGGTCAAGTTTTGGCCAGTTCTTTTGATTTGAAGGAGTCTCCTTAGTACAAGCTTGTTTCTGAGTAAGGAGAAGCTGTAACTTCTCTAGTTGGGCAGTGATCTCATTGTTTAATCCCTCTGTTAAAGGTCCTGGTGCATCATTAATTTTTAATGGAAACTCAGGGGAATCAACATGTATTTCTGGAACTAATTTACTTTTAGATGAACTAGCCACAGGTAAATCTGGAGCATCCTGTACTATTTGTTCCTTCAAAGAAATCTCAGAATACTTTTGATCAATAAACAATGAGTTCAATTTCTCCTCAATGGTTGTTAGTCTAGTTTTCAATATTGGAAGACTAGATAAACTCTCATTGATTGTTGAAAAAGATAACTGATTCTTATTTTGAAAAGATGAAAAATGGTCATTCAATCTTTTCAGATTCATCTTATCTATCTCCACCTCCTGTCAACAGCTAGATACAGTATCTTTCAGTTTAGACAAATCATTTTTTATATTTTTCCATAAAGCAACTTTCTTTTCATGGGCTGCTTTGTAATGAGACAATTCATCAGAGACTCTCTGTGATTCACTTCTTAATGCTTGATAACCCTGATCAGTCAACAAACTATTATATTTCTGAGTCAATTGCATGTTGTTCATTATATGGTTCTGTTTGGCAATAATATTTCTCAAATATTCATCATTGATGTTAGCTACATCTGGAGTGTTTCTCAGTAAGGAAACAGAGTAACTTTCCAGCATCTCATAAAACTCAGGTTCAAGTGTCTTATCAATAATAGCCATATCAGGATTTATCATTGAAGTAGAAATAAGAACTAAAGGATTAGATACATTTGAAATTTGAGTAATTTGTCTACTGTTTTCTAGAGGTCTCACAGTCTCATCTCCTCTTCCATAATTACCTGAGGAAACTGGATTAGTTACAAGAAATGGTACTTGAGAATCAATAGAGGGGCTTACCAAGGTTTGATGGGCAAGATCATATTGTTTTTTCTTCTTCTTTCTCCTTGATAGGGGTGAGGAGGTGTTGGGTTGACTTGGTTGTGTCTGGATGGACCTGCTTGGGGCATCTGTTGGTTTTGAGCCAGGTAATCCCACTGAGTGTTCAGCCAATCCCACTGCCACTTGGATACTTCCACCTTCTCTGGCTGCTGGGGAGCCAATTGCTGAAGATCCCTGTGGGGAGGAGGTTTCCTCTTCTCTTGAAGAAAAGCATCTATTTTTCTTACCTTTTCTTCTAGAGCATCTACCTTTGACCACAATTTCAAGTTTTCTGTCCTTAGTTCCTTTATATGTGTTGACAGGTTCTTTACTTGTTGAGGCAATGGCATCTTTTTTATCTTGAAGCCTTTTGAAAGTCCTTCTGGGGGGTTTATAATAGGTTTCTGTTCCTGAGTTTCCACCAGAACTTCCACTTCCTCCATTTCTACATCTTGATTGGGGCAATGATTGATCAATTTGAGCTAATTTTTTTAGTTAAATGGGAACTTACAGAAGTAGCCTCATCATAATTAATCAAATCCAATTCTTCTTCACGTGCAGCAGAGAGACCTTGATCAGTCATTTCTAGTTTTTACTGTAATGAGAGAGGAGAAAATAAGATAAATTAATTTATATTTTTACTTTATATTAGAAAGAAAAATAATAAAATAAAATTTTTTAGGATAAAATCAACTAAAATAATAATCAATTTATTAATTCAAAATAATTTAAAACCAGGATTATAATATAATCAACTGAAGAAATAAATTTAAATTTTTTATTAACAATTTTATGAGAATTATTATCAGGATTTTAAATCAACTGAATACTTAACTACCAGGACTTAATGTCAACTGAAATAATTAAATATGAATTTTTATAAAAATTTTATTGTCAGGACAATTTGTCAACTGAAACAAATAAAATTAAATTTATCAGGACAAAAGTCAACTGAATATAATAATTAATTTTTAAAATATAATTTTTATTACTTCTAGGACTAAGAACACAATTGCTCTATTATTGTCAACTAGGAAAAATAAAAAATAAAATAAAAATAATTTCAATTTACTTGACACCTCCCCCTGTAAAATGAGCAAATTAATGCCACTTACAGAGTGCTGAATAAAAGGAAATACGTAGAGAATGAAGAGTGCAAATTGACCCACTAATTGTAATTTCAATAATTACCACAAAATATATGATGTTAAGTCAATATATGAACTTAAATTTTGGAGCGTGGTTCAATTCCCGTTTGCAGCAAAAAATTTTGTCACATGATCTATAACGTTTGTCATTTTGTTGTTCACTTGTCCTTATAGGTACCTCAATGGAGATGATCCCACGGCCTCCGGTCCTCAAGATATCGATGTGCCATTGACAATTCGGAAAGGCTCCCAATTTTCAAGGGGTCCCTTTGGTCTAGAAGATTTATTCAAGGGCTATACAAGGAGTTTTAGTGGTTTAATGGACTTTCAAAAGATAAGTACATATTTCCTAATCTCTTTGATTATTTTACTCAAGTTATAAGAGGTAAATTTTTATATTATTATAATTTATATCTTTTAGAATTACGGTGATGTAGATACTAATGGTTATAAATAATAGTAATAAATTTGATTTAATTGATGTGTTATAAAAGTTTGTAAAGTAAGTAAGGAATTAATTCAAAAGGACAAAAAGGAAGGGCCTTTTATAGGCAATATGTGAGAGAAAAGAACACAGAATTTACATATCCTAATACAAGAGTGTGAGAGAAAAAACTTAATTAAAGAGAGTATGTGAAATAATAAGAGTAAGACTAAATAGTGCGTAAATAAAAAGTATTTATTTTATTTGAAATAAAACTCTGAACCCTTTAGTCCATCACATTTTAGTGTAAGAACATTTGATTTGAAATATAGAATCAATAAAAATCTAATTAAAGGAATTTGAAAAAAGTATTTTTTTCTTTTTATAATTTTATATATTTTTTTTAATACTAATTTTTATTCCCATCTCATCTGTATTATTGAGCACGGTGTTTGGGAGTAAAAATATATGTGGGACAATTACTTATTTTTATTAATTAATTACTTATTGTACTTAGTTAGTTCATTGTAATTAATACATAAGTATTTAATTAATTATTAATAAGGATCTAAAAGGCGTGGCTTCACCTCAGTAAGATAATTAATTATTTTACTGGGTAAGTCTAGTAGCCTGGCTGACAGAACACAAGTCACTTTGTGTAAATAACTTCCACTGGGACATTTGTCTTTCAAAACCACATTTTTTATTTCAATGCTTCAAGCTCCCCTAAAAGAAATCTATATTCACTCTATTCACATTATACCCACTACGCAATATAGGGGGTGGACTTGCTAGCAAGTCCCCAACCTGAACTCAGACTGAACTCAGATGGAACTCAGACTGAACTCATACTGAACTCATACTGAACTCTACTTGAAGACCCACAAAAACTGTTATGCTGAGTGGTGTTCATCCCTGATTGTATGGTTCCTTTGTCAATAGCTCAATGTGTGTTCAATCTGTGGTGAATTTGAGTCCAAGGTTGCGGACTTGCTAACAAGTCCGCCCCCCGTATTGCGCAGTGACCCCTGAAAGTTTCCTGCTTTTCTGTCTATCCCACTGTCATTTCCTAAAAGTCCCTCATAGAAGTGGCTAAGAAACATTAAACTCCCCTCACCACATCTTTACCACTTTCTTATTTACCAATAATCTTAGATGTTTCACTCTTTCTACTTAATACTTGCAGATTCTCAAATAAACTTCCTTTTTCCTTATAACACTATGCTTCTCATTTGCCATTGTCTTTTCTTCCCCAAATCTTTTTTGCCACCCCAAATTCTATTTAAACTATAACCTATAATCTATATTTGCCTTCCTTTTACTTCATCTTTCAATTTGGGTGAGATTGTGTGAAATGAAAAAAATAAAAAAATTCAGGTTGTTGTTCTCCACATCACAATCCAACCTAGCTGTCATACTAGTGCCATTATTTAATGTAAGCTATTGTTTTCTTTTATCATCATTAATAAAAGCCAATTAAACCTTAACCATCATTTCAAGTTGGACATTCTTCCTCCAGATAATTATCAAAATAGGCCTTTCTTCCCTGTACCATCACCATCAAGATGATCCTTTGCCTCCACATTTTCCCTTCTCCAATTTTTCAAGTGAATTAAAGCACCAGCATCTTGAGTAGATAAAAAAACTACAAAAAAGAAATATCAAAAAAAGGGATATAGAATCCTACTTGAATAATAAAAATAGGAAAAACTGTGCCAAGTTTTCATTTCAGGCGGAAATGTGTTGAAATGAAGTTTAAAACAGTGCAGGATCTCATCTCATGCATAAGCTGTGTGAAATGAGCTCATGCAACTGTCTCACAGCAAATACAGTGCCTAGACAAAAATCTCTACCTGTTTTATACATAATTTTTTTTTCCCTGATCTTCATCTTTGTTGTGGACAATCATCACCTCATCAATGCCTTACATTATGTTATTTTTTCTCTTTTTTATTATATTCCCATTCATTTTATAACACTCATTTCTCTTTCCTTTAAAAACCTTTTGATTAAGACACTGGAAAAGTTAAAGAATTTTTTTAGCCTATTGGTCCAGATGTAATGGTCTCTAGAATTGTTGAATGGATTCTCACTCCTCAATGAAATAAAAAGACCAAAAGATAACAAATCAAAGGGTCAATGAATCAATTTTGGAATGATTATTGTCTCTCCTCTGAAATCTGTGACATCAAAAATTTCAAAATTTCATCCTTCTGGGCTTGAAAACTAAAGTGTGGTAATTTTTTTTATTTTTTTTTCCTTTTTTCTATCCCTTAAATACTTTTGACATAATTTTTTCATTTTATAACCACTAGAATGCATTCTCTAGTTTAATTGATTATTATTTCTCGTCTCAGTTTTAATTTTGTAGTGATTCAGGGCACCAGGAGGGGTCATGAAAAAAACTAATTTTTTCTCTGAAATACCTTTTTCCTCATTTTTACTTTTATCAGGATCATTTTGGGATGCTTTATCAATCTTCTGATGTAATTTTTATTGGTTTCAGTTGATGGTTTTGTCATATTGAAATCTGAAACTCTTCAAAAAGCTATATTTTGAAAAAAATAGATCTCTAATCAAAATTATATTCTTACTGTCTAAATATAAATTTTCATATGATTGAAATAATATTGGGTCATGCATAGGTAGAGTGAGTATTTAAAAACATGATTCAATTAAACCAGGTGATATTTTCTGGCTAGGTACTGTACAGTGCCCTACCAAAAAGTCTGTGAATAATCTTTTTTTAATGTACCTCACTTAATATTGCTCAGAAAAACATCTAGTTTTGTATTCTGTTGCAAAAGAATGTTTCTAATCAATCTAACATACTAAAAATACAACATAACTGGAATAACATGAAGAAAAACTCAAAATCCAAAAATAAATTTTTTAGCTACACTTAATAATTTCTCTAGACAGGTGAAATACTTACCTGAGCATAGCCCTGATAACACAGAATGACTTTTTAAAAGCAAAAGTTGAAAAAAATTATTGAAAGGATAATCAATTTTTTGTGTTGATTCCCCCTAAGTTCCATGGTTCACAAATTTTCTAATCTTGCTAAGGGAATAAAAATTTTTTATTCAAAGTTACTCTTGAAAAGCAAGGATGACCCAAAAAAAATTTGAAGTAGAAATATCAGTGAGTATATTCAGATATGAGGTAGGATAGGGCTTGAAGGATTGTGGGCAAGGTGAAAAAAGTTTAGTTGCATAGATTGAAGAATTTGGAAGTGTCTCCATGAAAGCAAAAGGTTTGAGTTTGATGTATGAAGCTGTGAAAAAGTAGGGGAGTGGAAAAAAATATTGAAGAGGAAAAAGGATGAGGATCAGTGAATGGTTGTCATGAGAAGATGAACATAATGGTGAAATGGAAGTAAATTTCAGTTTGAAATATGAAAAATGCATAAAAATACTGTTCACAGACTTTATGGCCCCCTACAAGCAAAATGTGTGACATCATGTGTGGCTCTTGTGTGACATGTGAGAGATCAGTCATTCCATTATAATACAAGACATCAGGTCTTGTTTTGAATGTGTGACTTTTATGCCCAAAAATCAAAAATGACACAGTTTTCACCATAGTTAATTGTTTCAAGAGAAAAAATCATGTAAAAATATAAAGTGTTGAGTGAAGCATCATCACATTTGCTTTGCACAATCAATACCATTTTCCAATTCAACCCATATGCTCCCAGGGATACTTAATTATATGTACAGATAAGCCTCCCCCATCCCAAAATACACTTAGGAAACTGAGAGGGTAATCTCACCCTTTACTCATTTTAAAAGTACTCACCAAACTACCCTGAGCTCAGGCTGAAGCTTTTGTGCAATTTTTCTTGGGCCACTCCCCTTTAACCCATTACTTGTTCTCCTTTAAAGCATCTGAATCTTGTTGTGGCTAGGAGGGTAGTAAACTTAATATGAAGGGTAATTATTCTATTTAATGATAATATTTTATTATTATATTACTAGGATTTGTAAACATGGTTAGTTACATTGTGGTCTTCCAAAATTAGCAGGGGCCTTTGTTGTGTTTTTTGGTGCTGTTTGTGGATGTCTTAATTGACATTTAATTGTGAATTATGGGATTTTCTGGTTTAATGGACTAAATATTTGGAATATTGATATGTGGCTATTGCCATTGGATAGCCCTGGTTCTCTCTCTATTTTGGGTCTTGATGAAATTTTTCATATTCTAAGTTTTAAGGCTTCTTTTTCACAATTTTCATATTTTACTATAACTGTTTAATTTTGGTTTTTGTGTTTTTTTTGGGCTAACCTTAAGTCTTATATTCAATATCTTAGTACCATTAGATAAACCTAATTTGGATCTATAATTTATTTCTCAATGTTATTTTTACTTAATTCTGTGTTTTAAATGTTTTTAGTAGTGTACTGTGTTTTTTAAAGGTAAATTGGGGTATTGTGGCTCAGAAGCGGGTACCTGCATGAAGTGGATCTGCATGCAAGCCCAAATTTGCATCTGAAAGGTGGGGGAAGCACCTGGGTATGGCTTTTATGTGTTTTAGAAGTGGTAAAGAGGGAATTGGGCAGATTAGAAGTGGTCTGGTTGTACATACTGAATAAGACAGTTTGGGGTAACTCTATTTATCTTACAACCATCTGGTAATTAGATCAGTGTTTCTCACTCAGTTTTTAAAGTTTTTTGGCCACAATTAGCTGTGTTTGTTTCAAGGTTAGCTCTTCATTTAACTCAAATTTGGCAACTGGTTTCTCTGGTGTAGCTTTGCAACCTGCATCAAGTATTATTGCTGTTTTCTGTGCAACAAGTGCACTGGTTTTTTGGTCTCTGGTGTGGATTATTTCTGCATTTCAGCTTTATTGGTTCTCAGTGGTCTGCTATTGGCTACTGTCTTGACTTTTTAAGCAGTCAAGAAGTGTGTTGGAAGGGTTATTGTAACAGTCTCTAATTTTCTGCAGAAAATTAATCTCACCTGGTATTTCTCAAAGGGACAGGGGGTTTTCTCTCAAGCTTTTCTCCTACTCCCTTGTTCAAGGCCTATAGCTAGTACTATAGGATTGTTTAAAAAATTGCTTTAGCATAGTTGAGTAGGTTACAACACCCATCCTCTCAACTAGACACTGCTCCCCATCTTTATGAAGTAGTATGTGATTGTATATTATTTAATGGTAGTAGAAAAAAGTTGAATAAAATTATTAAGTCTTTTCTAATAATGATTAAAAAATATCTCTGTTGGATAAAAAAAATAAAAAATGGATTGAGAAAGAAAAAAATTAGAGAAAAAAATATATGTGACATTTAACTCCAAGGTTTAACAGATTTTTTATGTATTATGCTAATCAGGTTTTTTTTGTAATTAAATCTGCCAGTTCTCTTTCAGTTCATAGCCATATGATCTTGAAATTTCCCTTGTGCATTTTTTTGTTGATGTAGATGAAATATTGCTCTATGTATCTTGTATGCTAGTTGGAGGACTTTTTAGATGCTACTCTTATTGTGGATTGGCTGTTGAATTTGAGGTAGATAGGGTTGGTAAAGTTTTTTGGCTTGCACATCAGGTGCTTCACCCAGATTCCATGACCTCTTGCTTCTTCTAGGGACATGAATTCTGTATAGCTGGTGGATGCTGCCACACATTTCATATGCTTGGCACTCTAGAATAGTAAATATTTATTGAGCAATATGACACATCTGGAAGTTGATAGTTCTGATTCCACACCCCAGTCTGAGTCCAAGTAGACATTAATTTTAATCTTTGACTTTGATGGTGATATTGACAGGAATTTATTTTGTGTTTCCATTAGGTAACCTAGAAGATGAAGCAGTGCATTTCAATGGGTCTTCTGGGGACACTTGGAAAATCTCAATAGTAAGTTCACAGAGTAGGAAATTTTGGGCCTTGTGCCACTCATTATGTATCTCAGTGAGCCAGTGATGGAGAAGTACTCTTTTGGGTTGTTTTACTTTGCATTGTAGGGCAGTAAGGCTAGGTTGGTGTTTTTAGAAAGTGGGGTCTGTTTTGGCACCAGTTGTTGTTTTTGTGTAGACAGTACATTGTCTATGAGGTTGGTCTGATGTAGTAGGAAGCTTTCACTTTTTTTTTGATGTTGATGTCCACAATAGAATCCAAAACTTCCTCCCACTTGATGGTGAGGCTCTGTTTGAGGATTTTTTGGAGTTTTTTTAGGCACCTGATCAAATTTTCAGTAAATAAGCTGTTGTCAACACAAATAAAAATGAATGTTTTTGGGCTGTAATCAAAGGATAGATTATATATACTGTTGTTGTATCTGGAAACCTATGTTAGGATTTGGTTGAGAGGTCAGGAGAAGGAGCGCTATGGGTGCTATGCATTGTGAGAGGTGGGAGAGGGGATATTACATAAGGGGGTTATATGGGGCAAGTGCTGTGGAGTGCTCCTAATTGGACAACTTATATAGTAATCCAGTTACTTCTTAGTCTCACTGCTGTATCAGCATAGTAAGTCCTGCCTCACTGTTGATAACCCCAACATAGTCAGTCTAGTTAGTCTCACTGCTTAGTAGCATAGTCAGTCCCATCCCAGGCTAGTGCCAGAGCTAGTAGTAGTCCACCTCCTTAGGTCCTAACACTCCAGTACCTTCTTATAGAATGGTTTGTTGTCAAAAAGAGCGTGTTGTAGGAACAGTTCATAGGAGGCATCCTTGCTCATTACTTGGCCTTGATTCTTGAGGTTTGAAACTATTTTCTTCAATTTGTTGATTGGGAGGGTTGGATCACTAAACTCTCCAGATTGTAGTTCCTGTAGTTGTGCAAAGCATGCTAGTTGACCTGCTCCTGATGTCATGTTGTATGTGTTGGTAAGCTCAATGAAGGCACTTCTGCTGGAGTTGGTGTCCAGAAGTTGAGTCTTGATTTCAGGGGCAACTGAATTCAGTAGAATAGTCTGTGCCACTTTTTCCTTCATTGGTGTTGCACTCATTACTCCTGGAAGGGTGAGGTAATTGGTGCTGTCAATAATTTGGCTATGTTTGGTGGAAGGTCTCTTGCAGCTGATGTTGGAGCTGTAGAGTGAGTTGGTTCACTGTATTTTGGGGCTGGGATATTGGGGATTCTTGAGGATGACATTTTGATTTGATTTTTTTGAAGAAGAAAAAGAAGAGAAAGGAGAGAGTAGAAGGAATAAAAAACAGAGAAACTTTTCGGAGAAAAGATGAATGAAAGAAGAAGGTTAAAGGAAGAAGAAAGTGAAAAAAATGAAAAAGGAGTTTGTGGAGTAAACATGCATCCACAATCACATTTTGTTATCTGGCTAAGATTATGACCTAATAACTTTGGATCACTTGACAGAAAAAATGGAAAAAGGAAGAAGAAAAAATGTGAAAAAAACGAAAAAAATTGTTGTCTGACAAGGCCTTGGCTTTGTCTAGTAGTGATTTAATTGATGATGAAATGAGGAAGAAAAAAGGAAGGGAAGGGATTCAGATGTAGGAGAAAAAAATATTTGCGCTTATAGGCCCATAATGTCAGCCTAGATATCACTAGGACTGAGTATTTCTTATGCTTAAAATAAGATAACCTTAAGTACATTAATCTTATATCTTAAAAATAAGGTTAAAACAATTTTATATATGATTATAATACATATATATAATTATTACACTATTATATAACTTATAGTAGTTTAAATAGCTTATCCATAGCCTAATAATACTTATTAAGGTGTTAATGGAGTCATAATATACTTATCTTAAGTGATATTAAGTAATTATTGACATACATAAGCTTATATATATACATAAATCTCATATTCATTAAAATATGCAGTATATTATGTATATTTAGATCTATAAGTGGGTTTTAGCCTCTTAATAGCCTATAATCTTTGTTTTTCTGCTTATTTTAGGTCATATGGACATAATCAGTGGATTCACAATGCCTACAGAAGCATATACACCTATTTCAGGCGCATATACTCAGTTTGGACAACTTAATCTGCTTCCTTGGATGGATATTCATGGATTTATGGGTTGGGAGGTCATTGCTGGGTTACTATGGATGCTTGGGGATGTTATTGGGGGCTTGGACATTTAATTTGTTTCCTTTATATTCTTTGGGTTTCATTTTATTCCTTTTGGATTAGTTATTTTACCTGTTTCTTTATGGTATCTGCTTTTATCTGGATTTTCTAATTATGGTTTGGGTCTGTGTTAGCATTAATTGTGATGGAGGGTCCTTACTGGAGGTCTGGGTGTTGAATCTGCTTGAAGTGGATGCCATGGGGAGGTGATGGGCCCTCAAAGTGCTGTAATTGCTGGGGATAGCAGTGACATCATCTGGATTGAAGGCCTGTGCACTCCAGGGGATTTTGGTATAAGTAAGGAGGGATTTGACGGGTTATTCATCATCACTTACTACAATTCAATCAAACACTAAAAACACAATTATTATCATTTAGAAATATATTATAAAGCCTTTATAAATTGATATTATCATTATATAAGCTATAACTATATTCTATTTATCTATTTTCCACCACTAGCATGCATTTAAATCCAAGTATTGCGAGTTTTATTTGAGTATAACTATTTTATTAGTCTTACCCTGAGGTTTAATCACTAAATCATTTATCAATAAACAGTAGGACCATTAATATTAACTATTAAATCATACTTATATACTAGATACACTGACACATAACCTATTGTGGCTAGGATGGTAGGCAATTTAATATGATGGGTAATTATTCTATTTACCAATGATATTTTTTTATCATATTACTCGGTTTTATAGACATGGTTAGTTAGGTTACTGCAGCGTAGTTGAGTAGGTTACAACAATTTCCCCTTGTGTCCTCTCTGCTCTCTCAACGCTATTGACACACCAGAACACCTACTCTTATTTTGTCCAGCACACTTGAAGGTACGCAAAACACTTTTTGTTGCTGCCAGGCGTGACAAAGTCTCCCCCTTTACTTCCTCACTTGACTCTCCTTCTCTTATCACCAAACATGTCGCCAAATTCCTTGTTGAATCCAATAGATTCCCTAATAGTCTCACCCTTTCCCAATAGTTCTTTCCATATTGTTCTTTTCATATATTGCCCTTCTTTTCGTTCCCATCTTAGCCCCCTGATTTGTATATAGCCACAGTATGTTACCGTTAAATTGAAAAAGTTTGATGCGGCTTTTCAAAATTTTTCTCAAGATACCCAACATTTTTGGCGGGCAATAGACTAGCGGGATGAATTAATGAGGGGAAAGGCTGGGTAAGTTGGGCAGAACTGTGGAAAGCAGCACCAACCATTTTCAATGTAGCTTTACCTATCCTTCATGCTCCTAGCTGAGCAAGATTGTAAGAAGAAGAAAAATCTACAGATCTACCGATCTACAATGCATTCTATTATCTCTTCCCTCTCTTCACTGCCACCCATCAATGTTACGCTTGGTTCTAAACTCCAGCCATTACATTCTTTTATTTTCGTCTATATTCCAGAGCATGATCTGCCTTCATTTCTATTTTGTTTTTATTCTAGTGAGCATCCAAATTATAGTTATTCTACTTCTGTGTCCATCAACATTATAATTTTTTGTGACATTTTTATCTTGCCTTGTTTTTACAGATGATCTATTTTACTGCAATTTCCTGATATGGGTTCTGTGTGGTTTTATTTTAATTTATTTTCTTGATTTGTTAGGTGTAAGGTATACTTGAAGGTCCTAAGAACTGTACTTTCTATAATTTTATATTAAGAATTCTTTCGAGTAAGAATCAAAATCGTCTTCAGCCTCACACTATGAATGAATATACAGATCAAACATGTGAAACAGTACCGCCACTGGAATAAATGACTTGATTAGGAAAAAGGTTTCGATTATGCCTTAAAAAGGCGTTAATATAGCATAAGAAACACAGTATAATAAGGGCAGTTATCCGGCGACAACCTATATTTCTAAATATAGTAATCACATTCATATTATACAACCTTCTGCCGTGCACCATCTATTAGACATACATTAAAAACCTATTATATTCAGCAACAGCCTGGATTACATCATTTTTGCTATAGACTGCTGAGTATGTATGTAATTAGTTGACCAACATTAACATTTACAACAAAAAGAATGGGATTCTAACCCTAACTTTGAAAAAGCATGAGACTGAGTGAGTGATACTGATAACTTTTTTGAGTGAAAGATACTTTTAACTCAGCAGGTATTATACACGGTCAAATACATGGTAGGTTGCGCGTGACAGAGGATTGTATAATACTTATAGAATTACTATATTTAGTAATGTAGGCTGTCGCCGGATAAAAATCGAGGTTGTCGCCGAATAACTGCCCTATAATAATAGTAATACAAACTCAATATTAGAGCATTCACAAGCGTCAAGCTAAACTCCTTCACTTAAGTAATTTCAATTCAGCTCTGCCTCGTTTCTTGGAGAAATTGGAATGAAGTTCCCTAAGTGAAAGGGTTTAGCTTGACGCCTGTGGATGCTCTTACTCCATATGTTTTAGATTGCTAATCCAGATTCAGATTCTTCACATAAAAGCTTATTCTCAATCCATTTGTTTCGTCATTGATGCCCTTTGACTTATTTAGTGCTTAAATTGATTCTCAAGACAAATTTCAACCTAGATTCTTTTTTTCTCTTCATAATTTGTTAAATTACAACTATGCAACCTTTCCCCCACAACTTTTCCTACTATTCCAATAAAAATCATTTTCCTGGAAAACCCACTCATTTTGACTTGCCCCCTAATCAAACTGGTTCTTTTCCACCCTCAATTGTGCCCAAGAAACCGAGTAGGACGCACATTTGGGAGAAAGTCAGTCCCGGTACTTTCAAATGTCGTCTTTTGGTCGAAGAGTCTTCGCTGCCATCAACAAGGTAAGCTTGTTCGCCTTTTTTTTATCATAGGATCAGCGCACACAACATACTTCAATAAACTATTTCTCTCCTTGACTCTCTTGCCATTCAAAATTCTTCTCTAATTTACATTTGACTTATTAGTCTTCTTGTCTCTCAAAAAGAACCCATCTCTTCCCCAGCACTATTTCCAGCTACGAAAGCAATGAAATCCATACCGGCACCAGTGTCATCGGCAGCGCTAATATGTGATCCAATAACTATGCACCCTTGTAAGATTTTGTAGCTTTTTTTGCTTCACTTACTTCTGTCGCGTCTTTTGAACTATCCATCTTGATTCCATCAATCAAAATACAGACGCTCAGAATCCGCAAATAAGCCCAAGAATATGGCAAGGGCCTGTTAGTAAATACGTACCTTCTGCGAGAAGTCATGGGGAAAGTCCACCGTTTAGTAGACCTGGATCTTCTCTCAATGGTGTCAAAAAATCTCCAATGAACCAATATGCTTCCAAAGTTAGAGCTCCTCTACATTGTCTTCCACATACCAGGACAACATTGGACCCTCCTCATATCCTTGATAATCTACATTGTTCTTATACTCGTCCGCGTAGGGCAAGTATGGATACTCCTTTCGTTAGAAGCGAAACCGGCAATCTTAGCTATTTTCCTAGTGAAGCTGACAGCCTTTACGTTGAGCCATCAAAAAATGATTTTGTTCGTGGATATGTTAATCAAATGTACAATCAGGGCTATGTTGGCTGTCCTCCAGCTGACGAATGCTGCAGTCTCTATGAGCCTCCCACTAACATTTACGGTCAGTTAACGTACTTTTTTTTATTTATTTGGAAAACGTTACATACCTCAATTATCCTCAGTTTTTTAAAATAAAAGATAATAACTCTCTGCGGCTGAAAATATTACTAAGAATACTTTCAAATTTTTATTTTTATTTTTTATTCTTGTCTCAATCAAATCAACTCTCATGAGACAGATAACTCGGTGGATGGACTTCATAGTAGAAACTCCGGCAAGCGGAACTCCCTGGATCCTTCTCAACTTTCACGCCGTTATTTTTCCCGCTATAATATTAAATATGGTTGAGCAGATACTGCCATCTTCAGCTTGAGCGGAAGTTAAATATGTGACGGAAATCATTATTCACAATCGTTTTAATTTTTATTCATATTGTTTTCTTTGAGTATATATATTCTGCGTGAATCTAGCCAAAAAATAAATAAAAAATCTATTGAAAAACAATATTTAAAACAAAATTAATCATTTGTAAGATAACTATTTTACATTCTCTGAGGTATTTCATTCATTTAGTGATAACTTTAAATTTTCCACATAATCTTATTGCTTTTCTTTCTAATACATCTCAAAAAAAGACCTTTTTGTTAAGAACCAATTGCCATACTAAATCTAGTTTCCATATTACTCTCAAACAAGTTCATCTATAAATAAATGTGTAAATGATATGTTTAATCTCAACCTTATTTTTTCTCCTTTAATCTTAATTATTCACCTTTACATTAAATTACCATACTGTCGTGGTTATTGTAAAACCCCAACACATCAATGATATCTCATCTGTGATTAGTTTGTACTATCACCCTATCAGCTACAACCACAAACTCCTTCACTCCTTTCTCCCTGTTGAAGATGGATTTTGTCAGCCAGTTGAGCTAACAAACCTAGGAAACAATACTTAATAACTAAGTACTCTGGAGTGGTTTCAAATTTAGTATAAACATATTTTTTTCAATAAAATTAATAGTAATTATTATATATGTATATGTACAAGTTAATTTAACATAATATTATGTCACAATTGGGCGCTTTTTTTGCCCTAAAATGTCTTACAAATGAAAAATAGTTCAAACATCCTAAATTAATGTTTCACTTAATGTTTTAATCTAGTTCTCATGTTCCAATCTAATTATTTTTGGTTCACTATGATTGGTATTTGTTTAATTATTTTCTTATCTATGCTTTATCTTAAAGTAATTGATTTTTAAATTTTCTTTTTGATGTGATTTATTCTGATCAATTTATTTATATCTTACTTTTTTTACTTTATCCTCCATTTATGTTAAATTTGCCAGGGGAAAAATTGGGGAGTGGGGAGGGGAGGGGGGGATGCCTTGCTAGAAAGTCCTATTAGGGGGTATCAATGTTGACCGATCCGCAATTAATTTAATTGCGGAAAATAATCTGCATACCCCAATTATCTTCCGCAATTATTTTTGCTAATAATTGGGTTATTAGACACTTTACGTGTCAATGTTCACCTCTTATCCGACATTTATTTACTCAATTTTCCATAACCACATCTTGGACAACTTTCTGGATATCCCAGCCTTCTACCTTGCTGCGCACTTCCATTCTCATCCCATCCTGTTCATTCTATCCGCTCAGAATTTCTCCCCATTTCATCTATTTGATTCTTCTCCTTTTCATCTCGCTATCTCATCTGCTTGTTTCTGCTCCTTTTCATCTTCATTTATAATAACATGCCTCGTCATCCTAGATCTTCTCAAAGGCAGCCATCACCCAGTTGTTCTTGAATTCCCACTACTTCCTCTTTCCCCCGCTCAGCCAAGAAATCAAAGACTGTTCAATTAAAAAAAGATGATCATCTCATTCTTATCAACTGGCTGAAAACCAAATCTAACTATGATTCTTGTTTTGGTACTGAGTATGCCACTAAAGTAGGACGGCCCCCCACATCAAAAGTTAATGGCTATCTTCTAATGGCAAATGAATTACGCAATAAGACCAAGGGAAGGATTGATCTTTTGCCTAAACAGATGTCTGAACGCTTCAAGCATTATCGAGCAAAATACAAGAAGGCAAAGGCTCTTTCATCTTCCACTGGTTTTGGGGTTACTGACATTGATATAACTAAGGGTATAAAATCCATAGACAATAAACTTTATTCTTTATGTCCTTACTTTAAAGAGATGGATGCAATTTTTGGAGAGCGAGCCGATGTTAATCCTGTAAACATGTTGGATGGAGAAGATCCTATCTCCGAACATGATGTCGAAGCAAATCTTTTCCCATCCTCTTCCTCCACTCAAGCCTCCCCTCTTCTAAATTCTACGAATCTAGATAGCTTTGCTATTGATCCTATTGGCGATTTAACCCAACCCAATCTAACTCAGGTCTGTTTCTTTTATCTTATCAATTCTATATTTTTATTTACTTATATTTTTCTTATTTCTTAAAAGGCTGATGAACAAACCCAAGATCCTCAATCAACTGAGTCTGAAGCTAGTGACAATGATGAGGAGGAAAATGCTACATTGAACAAAAAGAGAAGGGCTTCAACTAGTCTAAATTTCCTCTCCCAAAGAAGACGAAAAAGTGATACTTCATCACAAACACCTTTTTCTTCGATGGAACAGTTTTTAGAGAAACGTGATGCTGGCAAGTGATATCATACCTCTTATTACTTTACTCTGCTTTTCTTCTACTTTATGTTAATTTTTATTCTCACTCTAGAACAAGTGGAAATTGCTAAAGAGACACTGAGCTTTGAAAAGAAGAAATACGAGCTCTCTTTAAGGAGGGATGACAGAGTACAAGATTTGGAAGAGAGGAAGTATGAGCTCTCCTTACGGAAGGATGATCGGATCCAAGATTTGGAGGAGAAGAAGTTTGAGCTCTCTTTACAGAAGGATGGTAGGGCCCAAGATTTGGAGGAGAAGAAGTTTGAGTTAACTCTTAGTATTGAAAAATCCAAAAATAAGGAAAAAACACTCGAGCATCAAAACTTAATGGAACAGATGAAGTATAAGCATGATCTCCAAGAAAGTTCTAAAAAGAAAGATTTCTTGATCGAATGCATTAAAGCAAACAAATCTGTTGAAGAAATAGAACGTTTAATGAAATTTTTTGTTGACTAGTTTCTTTTATTTCTTTCACACTTCATGTGTTCATATTTATTTGTACATAAATTTTACAATTATTTTCTGTATTTCTTGAAATATCGTATTTTAATGTTAAATATTCTTTTTTTAAATAAAATTTTCAAGTCTCCTTTGAAAATTTGACAATCCCCCACCCCTGGATTTTTTTGAAGTAAGGGGTGAGTATCACAAAAATTCTTTCATGTCATGAATCTTGAAAGTTTTATATGAAAATTTGGCTTTACTACCCCCTGCATTTTACCGGTATCCTAAAAAGTCTTACATGTCAAGAATTTCACAAGTCTTATAAAAAATTTTGGCACAACCCCCCATGGATTTTATTGAAGTAAGGGACAGGTATCACAAAAATATTTACAAGTCAAAAAAATTCTATATCTGTTTAAAAAAATTGGCAATACTCTCCCCTGCATTTTATTGAAGCAAGGGGTGGGTATCACCAAAATTTTTCTAAGTCATCAATTTCACATGTCAGATTTGAAAATTTGGCAATACCCCCCCTGCATTTTATTGAAGTAAGGGGTGGAAGTCATCTAAATTTAATATAATTACATAAATTATTAAATAAATATCTAATATATATCAATTTCCCTAGTTTAAAGTAATGACAATCCCTCAAGCCAAAATGCAGACCAAGTCGAGAAACATAAGTTTGGGACTTTCTACAGGTATAGGAAAGAGGAACCCCATGAAACAAATAAATGTTATCATGATTACCTGTTATACAACACAAGGTCAATGGCTCATCACATTATTTGAGAAAATTGATATATAAAAAATATTTATTAAAAATTTATGAAAAAATATAAAATTTTCGATGACAACTCTAATCCCCATACTTTTTGGATCTAGATAAAGTTTTTTTAAATCGAATAACTTTACCTTCTTTCTTTACCTTATTGATTCTTTGTATCAACTTATTACTGATTTCAAATGAGCAACCGAAATGAGTGAAATATTGACAGGATTTCAAACCAGGAGGAGCTTTGGTTGTTTGATGATTATCCTTAGAAGAATTCCAAATAGTTTCGATGATACCATTTCCCAAACCAAAATCAATGATGCACCGGTGGTCTGGAAAATATTAACCATGTCCTTTGATTTTAGCTGGAGATGGTATTGGGTGGCCAGTTATCGGATTGATATATGAGAATTTTCCAAAAGTAAGAAAATTGGCATCATTCCTATTGATATGAATCCTATTGTGGAATCCAGAATGAGTGATAATAACATTAGAAAATAAAAGATATTCATGGCTGATATCTTCCCATTCAGAGTCACACCAATTCGGTATTCCAACTTTGGTTGCAAGTTCATGATTTTTTTCAAATGCCTTATTACAGAGCTTTTTGAGTCGAAGAGCAAGAAAAGAATTAAAGTAGGGTAGAGTGTCCCATAAGCGAAAATCTTCATCTTTTTGTGCTTTAGTGATATTATTGAGCAATGAATATATACCTATATAATTGAAATAAGTGAAATGATATTAAGAATGGAACAAAAATTATTAGACATACCAAGAGAATATCCTTTGACAAAACCAGGTCTCCAACCAAAACCAATCATGATACCACCCAACAAATTCTTATTCATTATAGGTAATCGAACCAAAGCCATTTGATAAAGAGTTATGATAAGATCGGATAGTTGATTAAAAGATTCATCTTTTACACCATCAAATGAATGAACTTCCAAAATGAATTGAGGCTTAAAAGCATGGCTGATAACTGCAACAACTCGATCATCTCCAAATTCTGTTAGATATTTGATATCTTCTGGTAATTTTTTCGGATATTGATTTTTTTTATCTACTTTAGTTTTATAAAAAAAATGTTTGGGATATGACGAAAATAACTTTCGCAGAGAGACTTTTTTTTTTAAATATCTTTTCTTCTGATGAGACTGATTATCTTTAATTTTTTTTGATGATTTAGAAGATGATTGTATGGAAGTTGATTTCAAAGAAGATGATAGAGTTGATTTCAAAGAAGATGATAGAGATGATAAAGATGAAGATGATAAAGAAGATAAAGATGAAGATAAGAGAGAAGTAAGGGGTGAATCAGAAGAAGAAGACATTTTTTTGATCTGAAAAAAAAAATTAATTGTCAATAAAATTTTAACTCAAATTTTTTTTAAAAAAAATTCCTACCTAATAATAAAAAAAGCTGTTTTTTTATTTTAAAAATAAAATTGAAAAAAAAACCAAAACATCAGTAAAAATTTTTCCAAAAAAAAAAAATTATAAAAAAAAAACCTGAGGTTTTATTTTAAAAAACACAATCAAAGCAAAATCCTATTAAAAAAAATTAATAATTAAATTCATTCAAAAAAGAAAATTTCAGTAAGAATTAAAACACAAAAAAAAAAAAAAAATTAAAAGTGAACCTGAAGATTGGTTATTAAAAACCTTCTCACAAGATCATGAAAAAAAAAAATCAGTAAAATCAAAATAAAAAATAAAAAAATTATTTAATTAAAATTAAAATCACAAAAATTAATTATAGAAAAAATAAAAATAAAATTATAAACCTTTTTTGTTTTGTAAATAAGAGGGACAGTCCTTATCAGCAAGAATTTTTTTTTTTTCTATATTACTGCAAAAAAAATAAAAAAAATAATCAAAATTACAAACAAAAATTTGTTAGTATCTTTATTTGAAAGTTAGTAACCCATCTTTATCTCCCATTAAAGTCCCCTTTTCCCCCTCAAATGCTCTCCTTGCCTGCCTCAAAATCCCCCTGAAATACCCCCCTTTCCCCCCTCTTTCGGTCCCTCATCACCCTCCTTCCCCCCTCATTAGCTGCCTCAACCCCCCCCATTCCCCCCTCTTTAGCTCCCTCAAACCCCCCCATTCCCCTCACCTTAGGCACCTCAAACCCCCCCATTCCCCTCTCCTTAGGCGC
Source organism: Hemileia vastatrix (assembly GCA_030280995.1). Lineage (NCBI taxonomy): Eukaryota > Fungi > Basidiomycota > Pucciniomycetes > Pucciniales > Zaghouaniaceae > Hemileia > Hemileia vastatrix. The sequence continues at coordinate 29,140,575 of JASXTE010000012.1, forward strand.
CTCAAACCCCCCCCATTCCCCTCTCCTTAGGCACCTCAAACCCCCCCATTCCCCTCTCCTTAGGTACCTCAAACCCCCCCTTCCAATCTCCTTACCCCCTCCCAAACCCTTTCCCCAACACCCACCCCCCCCACCTCCATGTTAACAAACGATCTATAACGATCGTTTGTTAATAAACAGGGGGGGGGTAGAGGAGGATATAATGATTAGGTAGGGGGGTAAAGTGAGTAGAAGGGGGGGAAGGGGGGGTGTTTGAGGCGCCTAAAGAGAGGGAAAGGGGGGGTTTGATGTGGGTAAAGAGAGGTGAAGGGGGGGGGTTTGAGGCGCCAAAAGAGAGGTGAAGGGGGGGGTTTGAGGGACATAAAGAGAGGGGAAGGGGGGAGTATTGAAGCACCTAAAAAGAGGGGAAAGGGGGTGATGAGGGACCTAAAGAGGGGGGAAAGGGGGGATTTGAGGCAGCTAAAAAGGGGGTAAAAAGGGGGTCAGAGACAGGTAAAGAGAGGGAAAAAGGGGGGCCTTGAGGATCATAAAGAGAGGTGAAGGAGAGAAAAAAAAACAAAAAAATAAAAAGATAAAAAAGAGAAAAAAGCAAAACAAAAATTAGTTTACCCTAGAACAAAAATAGTAGAAGCACTTACAAAAAAAACAAAAAAACCAAAAAAAAAGCAAAAAAAAAGCAAAAAAAAAGCAAAAAAAAAGCAAAAAAAAAAAAAATCATGATTAGCAAATAAAAAACCAAGAAAAAAGAAAAAAAATGACCTACCTGGTGAGTTGAGTTGAGAAAATAAATGCAACCAAAATATTTGAGGGATGTTTGAGGAGAGGATGAAAAGGATATTAGTGATGAATGAAAAAAAAATCACTGACAAAATATGCGATTTCATGTTGAGGAAGTGAAAGAAAACCAATGAGCCATCCAAAAAAAAGATATTCACCGTAAATTCAAAAAAAAATGAATATGCAACAAACCAAAATACAAAACCAAGTGATTAAAGTACACAAAGAGGAAATTTGGAAAGTATGAAAACATAAAAATAAAAAATTAAAAGGGTGAAGAGAAATGTTGGAGAGTAATTGGCATTATAATGGGGCGTATGCCGGTTGATTGAATGATTTGTGAATCAAGGGAGGGGAGTGCCAGTGGTGGTTCAGGATCCTCTTCTTCATAAAGATCATTCCACTCATCCTTTAAATCAGCTAGAATATTGTGGAGTATTACGCAAGTCAAGATCCAATGATTTGCAGTTTTGATCTCCAATTTTTTTTGAAATTGGATTCTGAGCTCCCGAAGACTAGAAAATCGTCCCTTTAAAATACCTATAGCATGTTCAATTTGTACTCTTGATTGTGCAAGGTGATAATTAAATTTAGTTTTGGGGTCATTTTCTGAAGTTGCACCACGGAAAGCAGGTATAATTTACTTTCCACTTGCATATGCTGAGTCTGCAAGGAGGTACTGAGATTCGTCAAAGTATGATTCAGGGGATTGAGAAATCCTCATTCTTTGGAAGACGGAAGAGTCATGACATGATCCAGGGCAGCCACTGTGAAAAGCAATAAATTTTTTATTGACATCGCATACAAGTTGAACGGCAATAGAGTATCTAGAAAGAAGATTAAAAGTTAGATTGTGAAAGATGAGAACTTGGAGAAGATTTTGAAGAAACCTTTTTTTGCGATCAAAATAATGGTTGCCATCATGAGCAGGCTTTTGACTCAAAGGGATGGTTGTGCCATCAACAAAACCTATACAGCCAGGGAAACCTTCAGCTTGCATTACTTGAGAGGATTCAAGTCGCTGTTCTGGAGTTGGCCAAGCAAGAGTTTGAGACTTTAGGGAAAGGATAGCAATCATACAGCGCTTGGTGTATAATATCACAGTACCATATCCTATGTTAAAGAGATTATCCAAACGTCTTACGGCAGCACCATTTCCATTTGAGCCAAAGCGACATAGAGCAACAGCAAGTTGGATGGCAGGATTACGCTGTTTGTTATGAGAATTGTTATGGAAGATAGGATGATCGGAGATGAGTTGATAAAGTTTGAAGAAAGAATCGGGAGAAGTTCTAAAAAGTTGTGTGAAGTTTAAATGAGGAATGTTGAGAATGGAGGCCAGATCATATCGGGGATCATGATAAAGATTTGGCCCCCTGGTGATGATGTAACGCTTTTTGGAAAGAAAACACATATAAGCTAAAGCATCTTCCAAATCAGAGTCAGATTTATAGTAAAGAACTAAAAGAAAAGTAATAGCATTCATTGTTGAGTGAAGTAGCTTCCTAGTAGAGAGGTGTTTCATTGTTGCCGGTGGAAGGGTTAAGTGATGAGGGAAGTGGGAATTCACCACCAAATGTGCAGTTGGGGTGTGTAGATAGAAAAAAAACTTAAGTGTTCGCCACCAAAATTAAGTAGCATAGAGTGAGGAAAGACTTAAGGATGGCATCAGCAATTATGAGTCATGTGACTTTCTTAAAAATCCATCATGGATGAGATGAGTTTGGGATCAGGAATTAGGAATGGAAATTGGGGTATAAGAGGCGGGATAATGCATTATCGTGGATTTCTTATCCACTAGCCCTGGGGCTAGTGGATAAGAATCTTCCGCAATTAATAATGTTTGATCCCGGGAAAAAAAATTCCTGATCCCTAATTGCGGATCCCTGAACATTGATACCCCCTATTGTGTAGGCTTTTTTGAACCCAGCTTGGACATGGTTGAAAGGTGGTTAGAAAAATCAATTTTGCCTTTGTGTGTCTTTTTGAACAACCAAACTCAAACTGGGTTGAATAAGTGAATCAACAAGTGTTCTAACAAGTGCTCGGTGAGTCCCCCCCCCACACACACACCTACATTTCCAATGGTGAATCTCTAAATTTATTTATGATTCAAGACAGATTTAGGTTGGGTGCTGTATAAACTGTGTTGAAAAATGGTTGATATGTAGACTTTTAAGATGCTTTTCCACTGAGCTAAAGCTGAGTTGAACCAAGGATGTACATTGGCACCCACTATCTGATGTCCACATTTTTTTTCTGGTCCCATATCCTACTTTTATAAAGAGATGACTCTGGTATTTAAATAAAATATTGAAGCCTAGTAAGTTTATTTGATTATTTATTGTTCTAAGCCTCATTTATTAGTATAGAACCATCTAGTCACAAATACCACATTAAATTGTGGAAAAAATTGTATTTTGCTGGAGATATTATTTTCTGGTACAGTTAATTAACATTCTCTGATGCATGTTTTTTTGATTTGAAAATAATGAGTCTGTTAAACTCTTAAAATATGGAAAAGATACCCATTTTTTGTAAAATTATTGATATGGCATTTTGATTCTGGAACTCAAACTTGACTATTAGTTGGCTGTAAAAATATGATTTATGAGTCAAGAACTAAATAGTTATTAAAAGAAAAACAAATCAAAATTTTTTATTGAAAGTGACTGTGAATTTAAAATTTGAAATGTCAAACATGGACAGAAAACTGATCAATTTTTAATAGTGGGTATCAACGTTAAGGGATCTGCAATTATGGATCAAGAATTTTCTTTCCCTGGATTTAAAATTATTAATTGCTGAATATTATTATACACTAGCCATTGAGCTAGTGGATAAGGAATACATGATAATGCATTATCCTGCATCTTATACCCCAGTTTTCATTCTTAATTCCTGATCTCAAACTCATCATATCCATGATTGATTTGTAAGCATTTCACATGACATAACTGCAGATAACATCCTTATGTCACTCTTAACTCTAGGACACTTAATTTTGGTGGAAATAACTTGAGATTATGTTCTATATACTCACCCACCTGCTCATTTGGTGGCAAATTTCCACCTCCCTCATCACCTAAACCTTCAACAAACAAAAATGACGCACCCCTCTAATAGGAAGCAACTTGTGTTAATTATGAATGTTTTTGCTTTAGCTTTAATTTCTGACTCTGATTCAATCTCTGATTTGGAAAACACTTTAACTTATATTTATCTTTTTTCCAAAAAGCATATAATCAACCAAAGGGGCCCAAATCTTGTTCATGATCCCAGATAATGTGTTAGCCAGTCGTCTAGAAGGAATGAGAAGAAGAAGAAGAAGGAGAAGGAAAAAAAGAGGAGGAATAAATGGGAGACAACAAATAGAATTTGTAGGGAACTTATAAAACAGGATTTATATTATAGTTAAAAATTTAAGTAAGTATCTCTGTTTCTTCTTATAACAATGCAATTAGCAATACTAAAAAGAATTCTCTTAAAAAAACTGTGGAATTATATAATTACTAATAAATTTTAATGGGATAGATACTGCAATAAGAGCAGTAGTTGTAAAAATAATTGTAATTTATTTATTTAATAAAATAAAACATTTGGCAAGAGGTGAGTAAAATAAGTGATGGGGCTTCAGGGGATTATCCAATGTCCTTATATAGGAAAAGGGCCCTCTGAAGCGCCATATACATGTATATACAATTGAGATATAAGATAAAAAAAATAAAAATAAACGTAATAATAATATAAGGGGAAAACAAGAAACACATAACAAATATGAGTAAGAGCCAAAGTTTCCACCACTTTAATCCCAAAAAAGGTTTTTAATTCTAATTGAAACATTAAGATAAATTGAAACACAAGAGTAAAACATTTTGAGATAAAACAAGTATTATAATAAAATGGAAATGGTAAAAAAGTTACGTGAGACATCAAGAATTATTCTACTTTTGAAATATACTTTATTTAGTTAGTATAAAACATAAAATAAAAAATTATTTCAACTATTTTAATATTGTAATAACTATTTTGGGCTAAAACAATTAATTAATTTAATGAAATAACTAAGTTAAAGTAGAAATTTAATATTGTTTTATTAAGTAACTTTTTTAACTTATTTAATAGTTTTATGGCACAATTAAGGGTCAAAAAAGTTCTCAATAATTATGATTTATAAGATATGTAGAATATAATTATATAATTAATTAATTAATTTAATTATTATTTTTTAAAATTGTAATATGTAATTATAATATAATATTATATAAATTAATCATTTATAAATATTAAATACATTAAAAAGCGCTTATATTTTATAGAATATAATGTATTATTTATTTATTTTATTGTATTTACAATTTATATATTAATAAAATTTATATAACTAATATTTTAATTTATTATAATTTCGTTATGTAATTTTATTTCTTCATATAATATTAATTTAAATACAAAAATAAAATAATTTTTTTTCCCATTCTGAAGTTCAATAAAATATTATAAAAGTTTACTGGACTCATGGTACAGCCTGGCTGACAATCCCTCACTCCAAAAAAAACAATAAAAAAATGCTAAGATTTTTTCTTTTTATACTTTTTTAAAAGAGTGGAAAGGTTAGAAATTTATTTTGCAGGTATCCATGCATCATGATCAGATGTTTTATTCTTATATATCAATAAATATTCAGTACTCTTTTCAGAAGTTATAGATCTATCATTAAGAATCTTATCAATTTCTGCAGTTTCTATGACTTCTTGAGGATTTTTCTTAGGTCTCCCTTTCCTTTTAGGAAATAAGTCACTGTTGGAAGTATAAGCTTTAGGAGGGAAAGGGAGAAATCAGGATGTTTTCTATCATATGGAGAATACAGTTCTACTTCTACTGCATTATCACCAACCATTCTTTTAACATCAAATGGACATAAAAATGGATCTTTTAATATTTTATTGCCTTGTAAATTGAAGTGGACTGTAGATATCAGTACTTCATCACCTTTTGTAAATGTGTAATCTTTATGGGATTTATCCCATATTTTTTTCTCATATTCAAACACCTTATCAATACAACTTTGAGCATGTTTTCTAAATAGTTGTTGCATTTGCATAAAAGATTTTACACCAGGATGTAATTAAAACTTTGGTAATTTATTATTGAGAATTTGAGCAGGAGTATTTAGGACATAACCTAGCCAGAGCTCAAAAGGCTTCTTCTCAGTGACAAAGTGAACAGTGCTATTATAAGCAAATTCAAGACCTGGTAATAAAGTAACCCAGTCATAGGTGAATATGTCATTTACTTTATATTCTAATCCAAAGAAAAATACATTCTAATCATATCTTCTAGAGTTTGAATCATTCTTTCAGCTAAACCATCAGTTTGGGGATGGTGAGCAGTAGATAATTTCAACTCACAGCCACATATATCCATCAATGAGATCCAAAATTCAGAGGTAAATTTAGGGTCTCTGTCAGAGATGATGGCTTTGGGAAGTCCAACAATATTAAACATATGTGACCAACATAAGAAAGCTAAATCTTTGGTGGAGAAATCTTCATGGGTGGGAATAAATTTACACATTCTGGTGAATCTATTCACTATTACCCAACAAGAATTATAACTGTCTTTCCATCCTACAGGAAAACCAGTGACAAAATACATATTAGGGGGTGTCAGTTCTGGCAAATCCGCACTTAAATTTGACCAAATCCGCACTTAAATAAGTGCGGATTTCCAAAACACACTAGCCCCAATACTGGTGGATTTCAAAATGAAATAAGTCACTTATTTCACTCAAATCCGCACTTTCTCAACCAAAAGTGCTGATTTCACCATCAAGTCCCATTTCACTGATTTGTCAGCATCATCCCATTCATACGCAGCACTCCGCAGCATAACACTTCATAACTCAAAACATCGTACATCACTTACATCTTAATATCATATCATATAAGAGTCATGCCTTCCTCACTTTCAAATCATGATAAATTACATAAAGCAATGACTTTCATGGCGCTTGAACTGCTCTTGGACTCTGATTCCGATTCTGATCTAGAAGAAGATTTTGTCGTTTTATCAAAAATGGCCAGGAAACGTTACCTTCTTCCCAGAAAGCCTCAAGTACTTCATACCCCCAAGTACACCATCCAAACACTTCTTAACCTATCTACACCCAGTTTTAGACAGCTGTTCAGGACTTCTCAGGAATGTTTCCTTAAATTGCTTGAGCTTATTCAGGATCATCCCATATTTCACAATAATTCTCAAAAAGAACAACGACATCCTTCAATTCAATTGGCCATCACACTATGTCGTTTGGGTTCAAATGGTAATGGAGCCACTTTGAAACGTTTAGAAAATGTCTTTGATTTAGGGTATGGTTCAGTTAACACTTATACCAAACGATGTATCACTGAAGACAGTCAAAATGCCAAATTCAACAATCATTTGGCAAAGTCAAGAGTCCGTATTGAACATTCTATTGGAATCTTGAAAGGCCGTTTTTCTAGTTTAAGGGAATTAAGAAGTCCTCTTAGAAATAAATCTGAAATGGAGGCGGTGATCAACTGGATTCTGTGTTGCACTATACTTCATAAACTACTTGCTGACCTCAAAGATCAATGGTTAGAGCTGTATGAAGATGAACAAGTTGATTCACCTCCGACTATATCCAACACTTCTATTTCTCAATCAACTAGTATAAGGGCAAAAATCCTTCCAATAACACTCCAACATTTTTCAACACAATTTTAATTTTTTTCTCTTTCTCTTCAAATTATCAATTTGCATGTATTATTCACTGAGAATGGTAAATTTTTTTGCATATTTTTTTGGTTTTTGAATTTGCTGTTAAAGTCTTATTTTTTTTTCTCTCTGTGTTTTCTTTCATCAACTCAACATGAAATCGCATATTTTCAGCAAACACCACACAATATAGGGGGAGGACTTGCTAGCAAGTCCGCAACTTGAAGTCAGATGGAAATCAGATGGAACTCAGACTGAAGTAATACTGAACTTTCACTTGAAGTATCACACAAATAACAATGGATCTATATTGAAAACATAGTGAAAGTGTGAGGATAACTGAATGGAAGCCAGAAAAAATCATTCCATGAGTCTACTCAATGCAAAGTATTTTTTGAAACAGCTTATTAAAATAATACTTTATTAAATTAATTTGATCAATAAAAATTGATTGACAATATTGCAATTCTTAAATACAATAATTTTATTAAAAAATTTCAGATTACATATAAAAAAAATCAGTGACTTTTTCTATTACTTACAACTGTTTTTACAGAATTGAAAACTATGTTTCAGCTAATATTTTATGGAAGTGAACTGTGTTCTTCGCCCGAAGAACAGAGTTCATCCTCCTATTTTCACACTCTGTTTGCACCAATCTCCATCCCTTTCAATTCTATCAACACATGCTTGTCTTCCCTTCCCATGCCTTTCGCTATCCTCCCAGCCCCATTGTATGCCATCCTCTTTTGATCCCCATTTCACCCCTCTCAACCTCTCCCAGACCCTTTTCTTCATTTAAAATGCCTCGGAACCCTTAATCTTCCCTTCCAACTCTTTCCCAACCTTTTCGCTACCCCATACACCCTTCCAATTAAATTGAAATAAATAAATAAATGAGTTAATGATTAAGATATATAGTAAACAAAACTTACTTATATCTTTTTTTTCAAAATAATCCTCAAGGGAGCCAAATGAGCTTGTTGAAGTATTACCACGTTTTAATAGATGGTTCAAGTTCATTGAAGTTGAGGCTCGACGCTTTAGTTTGGAGTTTGAACAAGAGGCTTCAGGAAGTTCTTCTAAAGCAGCTTCTAAAGAGGTATTCACATTTCCAGAATTGAGATAATTTAATGGAGATTGAGTTTGAGTAGGAGGAGACTAGAAAGAAAGAGAAATTCAGAGAAGAATTGAAGAAAAAACAAAAAGTAAACATACATTTAAATTTTGGGCCTCTGAGGATTCAGATCTTCTGCGATATAATTGTTCTGCTTGATAGTTGGGATCATCTTCAGCTGAACTATGGTTAGAAGGTGGAGGGGATTGATCTTCTTCAAGTAAAGGTGTGTTGGGAGGATTATAGGAAGGTTTGGATCCAGAAGGTATATGCTTAGTAGTGTCGTGTAGAAACCAAGGGTTTACATCAACTCGGGTGCCAAAAAGATTATCCATTTCCTCATAGAAAGGACACATGACATTGAGCTTTTCGGAAACAGTAGTAATTCCAATCTCCAAATCATCATCGTCAATACCAAAGCCAGTTTCATTTACAGCATGATGAGTCTTTTTATATTTTGAATGGTAACTCTTAAATCTCTCCTTCATTTGTTTAGGATTGATATCGATTCTCCCCCTTGTTTTCTTCCTTACTTCATTGGCCATCAACAAGTAGCCATTAACCTTTGAAGAAGGTGGACATCCAATACGAGTGGACTTTTCACATCCAAAACATGCTTCAAAATTTGATTTTATTTTAAGGAAGTTGATTATGATGAGATAATCATCCTTTTTAAGCTGACCTGAACCTGCCTTTGATTTTTCAGGTGTAGGGCTTGCTTTACGAGGAGACTTTTGTGACGAAGCGGATTTTTGAGTTACCTTTTGAGATTTGGAATGTCTGGGAGGCATTATGAAACTGGCACATAACAAGAAAAAAGATTAAAAAGTAGAAGAAATAAGTAAAAAAGAATGTAAACATGCCTGGTCAAAATATTGAAAATGTCAGGAAGGGGTGTGTGCCGAGGATTGATGGGTAGGTAGCAAGGAAGGTCAGTGTGTCACATGTTACAGGGATGGGGTAAGAAAGGAAGGGATGTTTTGTGGCCAAAATGTGGTTGTGAAAAAAAACGGGAAAAAAGTGCTGATTTGAGGTCATAACTGACACCCTTTTTTGAAATAAGTGACTTTTTTGCAAAATTTAAGTGCTGATTTGTAAGTGCTGATTTGGTTTGAAATCCGCACTTAATTTAAGTGCGGATTTGCCAGAACTGACACCCCCTATTAATTATTTTCCAAGGAGCATCAGGTGCTTCAATATGTTGCATTAATCCTGCTCTTTTACCTGTTAATCTTTTAGATTTTTAGCAAGAATCACAGGATTCAACATATAATTTTGTGTCCTCAGACATATTAGCCCACCATGCAGTGTTTTTAATCCTGAAAATGGTTTTTTCTAGATCAAAATGACCAGCTAATATTTCATCATGAGAAAGCTTTAAAATAGTTTCTTTCATTGAAGGAGGAATTACAAGGAAATTAGTAAGTTCTCTCCTGTAATAAATATAACCATCCTCAATAGAGAATTTTCCCTTATTTAAAGCATTTTGATACTTTGGGGGGAGATTTTTTATCAATGCTTGAGTTGAAGTATTCACTATTAAATATTGAGAGTGGACTTGCTAGCAAGTCCCCAACCTGAACTCAGATTGAAATCAGATGGAACTCAGACTTAACTCTTATTAAACCCATAATGAACTCTACTTGAACACCCACCTAAGACTGTTCTGCTAAGTGGTGTTCATCCTTGATTGTATGGTTCCTTTTTCAATAGCTCAATGTGTGTTCAATCTGTGGTGAGTTTGGGTCCAAGGTTGTGGACTTGCTAGCAAGTCCGCCCCCCATATTAGAAGGTATCAAAGTTAGAAATCTTCCATTTCAAAATACCTCTTTTTTCCACCAAATCAACCATGACTATTTTTTAAAATATGACATGTTGTCCCCCAAAAAACATTTTTATTGAGAGTTAATGTGAAGTTTGTGGCTTTCTCTTTGTGTTGTGAAATGCCTTTTAAATAATTACAAATTTCTAACTTTGATACCCCCAATTGTGTGGTGTTTGGGTTAAAACAATTAATTAATTTAGTGAAATAACTAAATCAAAGTAGAAATTTAATATTGTTTTATTAAGTAAGTGTTTTAAATTATTTAATAGTTTTCTGACACAATTAAGGGTCAAAAAAGCACCCAATAATTCTGATTTATAAGATACGTAGAATATAACTATATAATTAATTAATTAATTGAATTATTATTTTTTAAAACTATAATATGTAATTATAATATAATATTATATAAATTAATCATTTATAAATATTAAATACATTAAAAAGAGCTTATCTTTGTTAGAATATAATGTATTATATATTTATTTATTGTATTTACAATTTATATAGTAATAAAATTTATATAACTCATATTTTGATTTATTATAATTTAGTTATGTAATTTTATTTCTTCATATAATATTAATTTAAATACATAAATTAAAAAAAAATTGCTCATTCTGAAGCTCAATAAAATATTACAACATTTTACTGGACTCCTGATACAGCCTGGCTGACATACTGGCTCCGCTCAATTCTCAAAATCCCCTCTTTAAACTTCTCCCAATTCCTTCATCAAAATTTATCAACTCATCTCTGATCACACTATCTTTCTTAAAAACTAATTTAATGAAAAGTGTGATCCCACCATTCAACTTGCTGTTGCACTATGTCACTTTGTATCAAATGGAAATGGTGCTGTTATAAGACATTTGGGAGATCTCTTTAACATAGGATACAGTACTGTGGTTGTAAGTGGATTGTCTAGAAGAGGGAAGAAAGAATAAAACTAAAAAGAAGAAGAGGAAGAAGAAGCAAGTAAATAATATGATGAATTATAAGGGAAAACAACAAATAACAAAGAAGATAAGGAACTTCAAAAAAAACTATTGGATGTTAATGGTTTATTTAAATCAAGTAAGTAAATTTATTTCTATCTGCTATATCAAAAAAATAAAACAATTGAACAGCTATTAAAGCAAACTTGTATATAGTTTAATTCCTCAATTTATGTAATTGAAACACAGTAATATAATTGATAGAAAAAAGACAAGTTATTGTAACAAAATTGTTATTTTATAAATTTTAAGGTAATACAAGTAATGATGACTACAAAAGGAGATACCAAAGCCTTTAAAAAGGCAAATTAGGCCCTCTGAAACTTAACTAAGGGTAAAAAAGAAAAGAAACAAATAAAATGAAGTTTTACAGAAAAATAAGGGTTCTACAAAACTATTTACAAACACAGAACAAAAGACCCCAATGTATCCATCCCTTTAAACCCTGTCCCCATTTTAGAAATGAAATAGGATACTAATTTGATCAAAAAAAGAAAAAATGTAACTATTGTAATTACAAACACATTAAATTTTGTTGTATAGTAAAAAATCCAAATTTTTAATGAAACAAATATTTTTTATACTATTTGGGATGTAAAATTTTTTATATCTAACTAATAAGGCTTAAAAAATATTGATTAAGAAATTTAATCAGTTTTACTAGTATAATAAATGTTGTAATCAAACAAGTATTTTAATAAAATCAGTTTTATTAAAATAAAAACATTTATATATTAAAATAAAGGTTTTACTTCTTTAATGTATTTGTTTAATTAATTATATTTTATTGGTCCAATTGTGAGAAAATTGGAGTTCTCAATAAATTTTTAAAGTATTTATATTCTCATGGTTTAATTTATATAATAATTAATTAATTACATTATAAGTTGATATTTTTACTTATAATATTTTGTCAGCCTGGATATCCCCAGGACTAAGTAAAAAGTACTTATAAATTATTTTAAACACATGGAATATACATGGGAGCAATAAATTAGAGTACACAAATAGTATACATAAGTAAATTTATGATAATATAAAAAATATGCCATTATAACATCTTATATACATGCATATATCCACTTTTTATAAGTCTTATGTACTTAATATTAAGTTGGAATATTTTAGGGTAATTGTAAGAGCCTTAAATATAGGGCTACATAATTTTTAAGTACACTTAAAGCTGTTGTTTTCATTGTTTTATGTAAAAAACAAGAAATGCGCTTTAAATCACTTAAAAGTTGATTATACGCGCTATAAATTAAATAATATTAAAAATGCGCTTTGACAGATCAATTTGTCTTAATTAGGACTATTTATTTGGCTACTCAAATGTATAAAAATAACACTTTTCAAATTTGGTGTTTTTTATGCCAGAAATGGCTTCTGTGTACTGGCCACATACTGCCTATATTTTTCACCTGTGAATAGCTTCATTTTCAGCAAAGTTAGATTTTTCACACTATAATTACCCCACACTCTACGCCCACTGTGGGAAAACACACTAAAATAGGCAACAGGTGTTTATTTAGTGTCCTAGCTTAATTATAAATGCATTGACCCTCTTTATATGCACTAATTTCATCAATAACCTCAATCTTGGCACTTTAATTCACTACAATCCTAAAATTTGCCTAAATTAGTCAAGGATTTACCTGTGAAATCGCCTGCCAAGGACTGCATGTAGTTACCCCACATCTCACGCCCCTTTTTGGGTTTTTAGGTGGTTTCTCAGTCAATTTTGGTTATTTTTGAATGAGGATTTCATGTAGTATAATTTCATGATTAGCCCCAAAATTTCTACTGTTAACCACCCTTATTATTAAGTAATAATTAGTCTTAATTTTCCCTTTTTAGTCTTTTATTTTAATGTATAATACGCATATACTCTCTTTTTTGCTTATTCTTTATTTTTGATGGATTATCCCTATTACTACAGGATTTTGGCAGGTGATATCATTGTAATTATGTTACTGGTAACTCTTTGTGTTTCTGGAAATTTCTATTAGCTGGAATGAGGCTTCATTAACTGGGTATAGAGCTGGTAAATCAAGGGGGTCATTGGGGAAGTAATTGTGTATAAAAGGGGGGGTTTATTGGTGGGTTGTCTAGAAGAAGGATAAAAAGAAGGATGAAAGAAGAGAAAGAAGAGGAAAATAGGCAAAAGGTTTGTAATGGTAATTAAGAAATAAAATATTCTTGAGTAAATGTAGAAGAATACAACAACACTTGCTGAGAAATGACACAATAGTAGATTTAATTGATATTAAATATATTTATATTTATAAGTTATTCTTCAATCCGTGGAAATCAATTATTACTGTTAATAGACTTATGGAAACCTTAGTATTATTCAAAATTTAGATTAGGACTTTAGTACTAATAAAAATAATAATAATATGTAAGATATATAAAATATAATAAAGTATGAGTGTAAATTAAGTGATAGTCAACAAAGAGGAATTACAAGATCCTTTTATAGGCAAGGATACTTCTGAGGCGCTTCCAATGTACATACAAAAGTAATAGTATGTGAAACAAAAATACCAAAGTAATTTAATTAAAACATACACGTTGACGGAAAAAATGAAACAAAAAATTAAACCTGTGAATAAGTTAATAAATTTCTTGTCTTAAAGCTCCAAACAAGTAATTAATATAATGAATGACTAAATAAGTATGAGACCATGAGAATTGTGAGAAAAAATATCCTAAACAAGTATTATAATAAGATGTAAAGGTTTTAATTAAGACAACTAGAATTATTTTCACGCCAAAATTTATTTAATCAATTTAATTCAGTTATAAAGAGAAATTAATTAATTGTTTTAAATACCTTCAGTAATTAATTTAATTGTAACTTATTTAAAGTGAGAATTTAATATTAATATATTAAATATGTGTTTTAAGTTATTTAGTGATTTTACTGAAACAGTTAAGGGTCAAAAAAGCTCCCAATAGTTATGGATAATATTATATGATGAGTTGGATTTAATATCTAAGTTATAATAATCTATTTGTAATTCCATTATAAGTTAAATATAATTAAGCTTATAATATCATAATTAATTTAATTAATTTTTTAGAAATATTAAATACATAGAAATGCACCATGTTTTTATAGAATATAATATTTGTTTATGTAATAAAACTTATTTAATAATAAAATTAAATATATTAATTATTTTATTTATTCATAAAATATTTATAATTTTATTATTTAATTTAATAATTTATTGTAACTACATAATGTTATTCCCTTACATGATTTCAGTTATTTATTATATAAATTACTGGGCTCCTGAGATAGCCTGGCTGACACTCCCTCACTCTAAAAAAACAATAAAAAAATGCTAAGATTTTTTCCTTCTATACATTTTTAACAGAGTAGGAAGATTTGAAAGTTCTTTTCCAGGTATCCATGCATCATGTTCAGATGACTTGTTTTTATATCTCAATAAATATTCCATACCTCTTTTAGAAGTGATAATTCTATCATTGAGAATTTTATCAATTTCTGCAGTTTCCATGACTTCCTGAGGGGTTTTCTTAGGTCTTCCCCTTCTTTTGGGAAATAAGTCACTGTTAGAAGTATAAGGTTTAAGTAAGGAAATGGGGAAAACAGGGTGTTTCCTATCATAAGGAGAATACAATACAACTTCTACTGCATTATCTTCAACCATTCTTTTAACAAAAAATGGTCCCACAAAAGGATTCTTTAATTTTTTATTGCCTTGTAAATTGAAATGGACAGTAGATATCAACACTTCATCACCCTTGTTAAATGTGCATTCTTTATGGGACTTATCCCATCTTTTATTTTCATATTAAAATGCTTTATCAATACAGCTTTGAGCATGTTTTCAGCATAACTGTTGCATTTGCATAAAAGATTTTACACCAGGGTGTAGTTCCAACCTAGGTAATTTATTATTGAGAATCTGAGCAGGAGTATTTGGGACATAACCTAACCATAGCTTAAAAGGCTTTTTCTCAGTGACAGAATGAACAGTGCTATTATATGTAAATTCAAGACCAGGCAATAGAGTGACCCAGTCATGATTAAATCTGTCATTGTCTTTATATTCTAATCCAAAGGCACTATACCTTCTAATCATATCTTCCAGATTTTGAATCATTCTTTCAGCTAGACCATCAGTCTGAGGATGGTGAGCTGTAGACAATTTCAACTCACAGCCACAAATATCCATCAAAGAGGTCCAAAACTCAGATGTAAATTTTGGATCTCTATCAGAGATAATGGCTTTTGGAAATCCAACAATATTAAACATTTAAGACCACCATAAGAAAGCTAATTCTTTGGTGGATACATCTTTGTGGGTTTGAATAAACTTGCACATTTTGGTGAATCTATCCACTATTACCCAACAAGAGTTATAACTGTCTTTACCTGGTACAGGAAGACCAGTGACAAAATCCATGTTAATGATTTGCCAAGGAGCATCAGGTGCTTCAAAATGTTTTAACAATCCTGCTCTCTTACCTGTCAATCTCTCAGATTTCTGACAAGAATCACAAGATTCAACATAAAAATTAGTGTCATCAGACATATTAGCCCACCAAGTGGTGTTTTTAATTCTGATAATGGTTTTTTCAAGATCAAAATGTCCTGCTAACATTCCAACATGACATAGTTTTAAGATGGTTTCTTTCATGGAAGGAAGAATAACAATAAAATTGGTCAGTTTTCTTCTGTAGTAAATATAACCATCTTCAATTGAAAACTTTCCTTTACTCAAAGCACTCTGGTACTTTGGAGGAAAAGTTTTTATCAATGCTTGTATAGAAGAATTCTTTGGATCATTCAAGATTGTAACCAATTTATTTAAATTAGAATCTTTTTCATATCAATCAAGAATTAATTGCAACAGTTCCTCTTCCATTTCCACAATGTATATAACATGTATATGCACTGTTTCATCTTCAGGTACATAGGCTGGATTGGATACATCATTTGGAAGAGGTAATCTGGACAAAATATTAACATTTGAATGAACATTTCCAGCCCTGTGAATAATAGTCATTCTACCTCTGTATTCTTGAAAAGCTAGTTGCCATCTAAACATATGTCTATTTGGTGTTTTCAAGTTTAAGAAGGATTTCACAGCACTGAAATCAGTAACTAATTCAAATTTTTGATCATCTAAATAGTAATGAAGCGTTTCTAAAGCCCATACAATTTCTAAGCACTCTAATTGAGTGGAACCATACTACAATTCACTTTTTCTTAAGGTTCTTGAAATATAACAGATTACTACTTCTGAAACTTTTTCATTCATAATTTGTTTTTGATGAAGAGCAGCTCCAAGTCCAATAAAACTTGCATCTGTATAGAGAACAAAATGCTAATTAAAATCTGGAAGGGCAAGGATTGGTTTTGTCACTAAACACTTCTTTAAGGTATTGAAAGCTTTTTGGGCAGCCTCATTCCATATATAAGCCACATCTTTTCTTGTTAGTTTGGTAAGTGGTAAGGCTATGACTTGAAAATTTTTTATGTATTGTCTATAGTATCCACACATTCCCAAGAAACTTTGTATTTCTTTTACAGAAGTTGGTGCTGACACATTTTGGATAGCAGCAACCTTTCCTTGGTCTACACAGATCTGTAAGCCAGACACAACATGACCCAGGACTTTTAAGGATTGAAACCCAAATTTACACTTTTTTAAGGATATAGTCATGTTAATTTCATCCATTTTCTGAAAAACTTTATTCAAGTGTTGTAAATGTTCATTAAAAGTTTTAGAAAAAACTATGATGTCATCAATGTAAACCATTAACCAACCTTCAATTATTTCCTGATGAAATGTGTTATCCATCACTTTTTGGAATACAGAAAAGGCATTTTTAGGGCCAAATGGCATCCTAACATATTTGTAAATTCCTATATGTGTTGCAATTAGCAAATAATTTTGTGAAGACTGTTCAACAGGTATTTGATGATAGCTTTTATTACCATGCAGACAGCTTATGAATTTAGCACCTTGTAAGGTAGCATGTATAGAGCTAATTCTGGGTAATGGGTAAATATCATTCATAGTATAAGTATTCAAAGCTCTATAATCTCCACAAAGTCTAGATTTATCTTTCTCATAAGAAATTTAAACTAGAGAGATGACACAATATTTGGGTGTAACATCCACTTTTTCAATAATATTCATACTTAGTAAAGTTGAGATATTATCTTCTATATCTTTTCTCTTTGTGGGAGAAGCAGGATAAGGTTTTTTCTTTAGGATAGGAGGTATTTCATCCAAATTTCAAGATAAAGAGATTTTCATTTCATCTTTAACCAATCCTAACACATGGGAACCATGAGCAAAAGCCATTGGGAAAGATGTAATTAAGGACACTATTGAATCCTTTTGGTTATCAGTTAATTGATTATCAAATGAAGCTGTTTCAATTTTAGACAATAATACATTCATTCCCTCTGGTTGTCTACCTTTAAATTGGATCAAAGAATGACAAGATTTCAATAAGGGTGTAGAATGCTTTTTCGTAAAAGAAATTTTAAATTTTAATTTCCCATTCATTCCCAAAGTAAAACAATTGTTTTCAGGATCCAATTTAATGCCAAAAATGGTTGATATATAATTTCCCATGATAAACCAATTGCTTAAATTGTTGTTTTTCATCACAACAAATTCACAAATAGCTCTGACAAAACCACCATTATATTTAAAGAATACAGTGGTTTTGTATTTCCCAATGTGAAATAAAACAGAACAATAACCTTTCCATTTTTCAGATGTTATAGGTAATAATTTGCATTGATAATCCTTTCTACAGCAGCCAGTTCGTTTTCAGACACTACAACTCCTCCAGTGCCAGAGTCAAGAATAACCTCAACATTTTTACCATTAATGATAACAGGTGCTCTCAAAGGTGATATTAAAATAGAACTGTCAGTAATGTCTCTAATTACTTCAGCATTTTCTACACAAGATAAGTCAATATCACAATTATCAGACCAATTATCCAAATATTGGATATCCTTTTCTAAAACTAGAACTTCTTGAGAAGACTCATGGTCATAAGAGATATTTCTATCACAGTCACTTGAGGAATCATCAAGATCAGCTAGAGTATTTTCAGATTCCTCATTATGTTCAACAAGATGAATTTTCTTGTCACAAATATGTCCTTTTTGCCATGGTTTGTTACATTTAAAACAAGTATTAGTTGCATATTTCTTTGGAGCAACTGGGGCAGAAGGTCTACCAGTTTTGTCTAGAAGTTTTGTGGAGGGCTTTTGTTGGTCATTATAAGATTTAACAGGATAATTCCTTGGTTCATATCTATGATTTAGTAGGACTTCATTACAGATATTAATAAAGGAAGAATTCTTTCTCACATGCTCAGTCCTTGCCACAATAAAATCTCTCAGAGAATGTGGTAATTTATAGATAATTTTATCTCTCCAAATATCGTAATCCATTTCAGGATCCATGGCTCTAAGAATTTTTGCAATTTTCATAAGGAAAACAATAGGTTTTTCAGTAGAGGAGGACACATATTTAGAATTCTCATTTAATCTCTGCTGGGCAAGCCTGTATTTGGAACCACCAAATTAATTTTCAATCAAGGTTTTCCACTCTTTCCAAGTATAATGTTGGTTGTCCAGTAAAACAGATTCATACCACATTAAAGCTACATTGGAAAATAAATAAATTAATTTAGAGACAATTTCTTCATCTGGAAATTTATAAGAGTTTTTCAGATTATCAATTCTCTGAACAAAGTGTTTCCAGTCAGATGAAGAGTCACCATCAAAAGTGGGATATTGATCCAGTTTGGGCCAATTTTTCTGGCTACTGGGATGGTCCATCTTTCGGTTTGAATTATTAAACATTAATAATTCTTGAAGTTTAGCCAGGTTTTCAGAAATTTCATTTATACAGAAACAGCTGGTTCATGACCATTAAAAGTTTTTTTGCTAGTAGAAAAAGATTTTACAGACACATTTTCAGTTTGTTTAATGGCTGAAATATGGGGAAGAAAAGAATTGCTTTGTTCAGGCCCCTTTCCTTTATTCTTATGCAATTTATTGGCAGCATATTCATGTACACCATAATGATTGCCAGTTAAAGCTGAGAATTTTTCCTGTAGTTCAGAAACAGAATTTCTTATCCTTGGAATATCAGACATCTGGTCATTTATTTTTGCAAGGGATAAAACATTTCTGTTCTCGAAAACTGTGTATTTGGTACTCAGTGCTTGGAAATCATTTTTCAGCTTTTTCAACTCATTGTGTAGAGACTTAATTTCATTTTTCAATGAATAATTCTCTTCAATAAGGGGTTTTAACTCACTCAAAGTTTTATGCAGATGAATATTTTTATCTGAGATAGCTCTATGATCACTTCTTATTTGTTTTTGTTGGCTAAGAATAATATTCAAAGTTTCTTTGATTTTAAAATAGGCTGTATCTTGCACAGAAGAGCTCACTTTACAATGTAAGTGAAAATTATTAAATCTATCACTCTCATGTACTAATACATCTCTTAAATTTTTGTCTTTTACAACATTAAAATCAAGTGTATCTTTTAATATATCCTCAGAGTTTTTCTCAAGCAAGGTATAAACTTCAGGGGAAACAGAATCATTTTTAATTGCAAGAGAAGGATTAATTAAAGAAGTAGAGGTTAAATGTAAAGTTTCATCAAATGATAATTTACTAATTACATAATTAGGACTACTCATTAAAGGAAGTTGTCTCTTTAAGTGTTTAACTGTTCTTTCACCAGAATCCACAATATTACCTGTGGGAGAAGATTTGTTGTTATACATACCAACATGTTTATCAAACAGATTAATTACCATGACAAGTGAGGAAATTTCCCCTGTGCCTTCTTTCTTCTGCCTCCCTGTTAAGGATGGGCCTAAGGAGGTTGATGTTAGGTTTGTGTCCTGGATGGGCCAGGGTGTTGAGCTCCTGGCTGCTGAACATTCTGTTGGTAATGGTTCATCAGGTAATCCCATTTCAACTGTTCCAATTTTAAAGTGTTTTGACTTTGAGTGAAAGAGCTGGGTGCCTGATGGGGCTGAGGCTGACGCTGAGAGGCTGGGAAAGGAGGAGGTTGAACCTGCTTTTGATTTAAGAGCTCCTGCATCTGTTGCCAGAGTGTGTCTACTATTGCCTTGTACTTCATGCTTTCTGCTTTCAGTTCTTTTATATGGCTGGAAAGATTGTTTATTTGTTGTGTCAGAGGGATCTTTTTTATTTTTATACACTTTAGAGGATTTTCCTGATTGATCTGAGGCTTTACTTCTTTCAGAGTAGTTTGGTGAGGGGGGTTTGCCACTTCTCCTGACATTTCTATATCCTGAAGGGTATGAAGATTTTTTGTTAACTGAAGAATTCTTGTAAGTTAATTTTGAAGAACCTACTGATTCATTATCTACATCCACATCAATTTCATCCACATGAAGGTTATCCATGCTGTATGCCAAACTACTGGACATGGAACTATGAATAAAAATTCAAATGTTATTTAATTATTCAAATTTAAGTTTCAATAAAAATAAATAAATTATTTCTTGAAAAAATTAAATTGAAAAAAAAATTAAATAAAATAATTAACAATAAAAAATGTAATACAAAAATATGTAATTATGATTGATATTATTAAGAATTACAATTCTTATTAAGGGACCAAACCAAAAATGTTTAATATGTCAACCAAAATAATTAATACCAAAAAAAATATCTTGGTAATATTGGGACTAAGTACTGAGTACTATTATGGTCAACCAATTTAAATCAAAAAAAAGTTTCAATAAAATTAAATTAATAATTTATTTAAAATATTTTATAATGATCTTTTAGGACTAAGAGTTATAACTCTTTTATGGTCAACTAGGAAAAATAAAAATAAATTTTTTTGAACACTTACACCCAGTGAGTCAGAAATTAAGCCACAATCACTGTTATTGCAATAAAAATTTAATAATATAAGTGAGAGATGCAAAGGTTAACTTACTATAGTGATCAAGAAATCACTTCAAAATAATATATTATTTAATATATTATAAACCTAAAAGTTTGAACCCAATTTTGAAACACGGTTGCGGAAAAATTTTGCTTTTTTTCTTAGGTGGTCCGTGCGCAGTTTTGTTTGTCGCAAAAGGGTGTATCGTTGTTATTGTTTTGGAAAGGCCTCCAATTATTGGAAGGTCGTCTAGAAGAAGGAGAAAAAGAAGAAAAAAAGAAGGGGAAGTAGAGAAAAATAGGGAAAAGGTTTGTAATGGTAATTAGAAATAAAATATTCTTGAGTTAATGGAGAAGAATACAACAACACTTTCTGAGAAATGACACAATAGTAGATTTAATTGATATTAACTATATTTATATTTATAAGTTATTCTTCAATCCGCGGAAATCAATTATTACTGTTAATAGACTTATGGAAACCTTAGTATTATTTAAAATTTAGATTGGGACTTTAGTACTAATAAAAATAATAATAATATGTAAGATATATAAAATATAATAAAGTATAAGTGTAAATTAAGTGATAGTCAACAAAGAGGAATTACAAGATCCTTTTATAGGCAAGGATACTTCTGAGGCGCTTCCAATGTATATACAAAAGTAATAATATGTGAAACAAAAAGACCAAAGTAATTTAATTAAAACATACACGTTGAGGGAAAAAATGAAACAAAAAATTAAACCTGTGAATAAGTTAATAAATTTCCCGTTGTGGTCTTCCAAAATTGGCAGGGGCCTTTGTTGTGTGATTTGGCACTGTTTGTGCATGTCTTAATTGAAATCTGTTAAGGAATTGGGTATTTTTCTGGTTTTATTCCGTGGATATTGGGTCTTCAGGTATGTGGGTACTATCATTGGATAGCCCTGGTTTTTCTCTATATTTTATGTCTTGAAGACATTTTTCATATTCTGAGTTTTAAGGGGTCATTTCCTCATTTTTCATTTATAAAAGATTGCTGTTTAATTTTGTTTTTCGTGTTTTACGGGCTAACCTTAAGTCTTAGGGTTAAGTGCTTAGTAACATTGGATAGAGCTAATTTTTCTCTATATTTCATGTATCAATGTTGTTATAGTGAAATTCCGTGTTTTAAAGGTTTTACACCACGCAATATTTGGGGGGGACTTGCTAGCAAGTCCTCAACTTGAAGTCAGATGGAACTCAGACTGAACTCAGACTGAACTCAGACTGAACTGATACTCAAATGAGACTGAAATCTGCTTGACATTATCCTGAACTCTGTGCCAATACTTAATGGATCTTCTGTGAAAGTATAATGAATGTCTGAATAGAGAATTGCATGATATTTTGTGCTTGAAACAAGTAAAAGTTGAATGATTTTTTTTTAAAGATGATTAGTCAAAATTGAAAGCCATCCTTTTAGACTGAATTATAATGTTCGGCTTTAAAATATGGGAGACTGATAATGTAGGCTTTTTAGTATTATTTGGCTTCTCTCATTTTAAGGATATAATCATTTTTTCAAATTGATAATACATAATGAGTGGCTTGGTTATTCAAGATTATTTTTGGGATTTTCAGAAGTCTTGGGATCTCTTAAAACCTAACTTTTTTTTAATCAACACATTTTTGTCATATATTATCTGACAAAACAAAAAATGTAAGAAAGATATCTAAAAATTTTACTCAAAGTGTAATTTCATGTGAAATTTTCACTACTCTTATAACATACATTGGTTCCTTGTAGAAAAATCATTGAACTTCATTTTAACTAAAAGAATCTGTATGTACATAATTTTTTGGACTTTTAAGAAGATACTTATCAATATTTTGAGTTATGGTATGGGTTCAGTTAAAAACCTATTCAAGGTAACCATAAATTGACTTCAAAATTCTGACAAAAATTATTGTGTTATTATATACATTTTACTGATCATTTCCATGCAGTCACTGGGCTCCTGGCAAACATGATCTGCATATTCATGCAATATGTCTAAATATTGATTAATTGGATTGTGCAACTTCTAAACCATTTATATTCATTTTTGCTCCTTCTCATATCTCCACAAAATGAGTTCCTTGAAATGTCTTGGTCAATTTATGGTTTCATTTGAACCAACACCATCATATATGATATTACAATTATCAAAAAACCAAACGGAAAAGGCAATGCTTCAGCGAGGTAGAAAAAGAGTTCATATTCTTTCTATGTTAGACACAAAGACTCTTAAAATTATTGGAGATCTTTCGGAAAAGCAAAGTGAACAAATTGGACCGCTTCTTGGAGAAATTGGCGACTGTTCTCATCGGTTGAACTTTGAATCTGTGATGCAGCCGCAGCATAAAGCCTATTTTCAGAGCTACATAGTCAAACAGCAAAATGAAACATTGCAGCTGTGGTGCACTTTATTTGGAATCGAAAGGCATCTTAATGAAATAAAACAAAAATTTTATCTTGCTGGAATAAGTATACTTGAAATCGATGATTACGACAGCAAAACATTTTACAATATTGCTTCTTATTGGTCAGAAATTGACTCATTTAGGATTGGACGAAATTCGATAACTCAAAATCAAATACTAGGAATAAAAACGGCATTAAAAACGCACCAACTTCAAGCAGTCAACTTTATGATTGATAACGAAAAATTTATGAAAGATAAACTGGATAAGCTTTGGGAGCATGATGATAATAAATGGCTTCACAGTGTGTACCATCCTCGAAAACGAAATTATGAAAATATTGAACAACACTTTGGTGGATATGGGTCAATACTTGCAGATGACATGGGTTTAGGAAAAACACTATCGACACTTGCTCTGATAAGTGCAACACAAGAGCAAGCAATAAAATTTCAACAAAGATTGGAGCTTTTTGGTAAAAAACTAAGTTTTGCCACACTAATTATATGCCCATTATCTGTACTCTCGAACTGGGAAAATGAAATAAATCTTCATTTCAACCCTCGATCTCTTCCATACCATGTATTTCATGGTCAGATTTGTGATAATTTACGAGAAGAAAAGCTCCAGCGAACTGCGATTGTACTTACCACTTATGAAACAGTCAGCCCTTCGACAATAACTAAGCAAATGGAAAAAAAGTTATCACTGATAAGTAACATCATATGGTATCGAATTGTTCTGGATGAAGCACAGTAAGTTATATATGTAACTTGACACAAAAAATGATGTTAGGAGATTTAACAAGAAACAATAATTTATTATAGCTACATCAAAAATCCTCTAGCCAAAAGGACACAGAAGATTTTTAGTTTACTTTCCAAGCATCGACTATGTTTGACAGGAACACCATTACAAAACTCACCAGAAGATCTGCAGAGTTTAATCACTTTTCTTCAATTGGATGGATGGGATGAGGAGTCTCTTTGGAGAGAACAAATTACACCGAAACTGAAAGTTGGTTCACTGCAGGCAGTCAAAACTATCAACCACCTTATGAAGGTAGTCTGCTTACGGAGAACGAAGGATGTTGTGCTAAATCTCCCTAAAAAGGTTGAAGAAGGTATATTAGTGAGATTCGGAAGACACTGGCAAAAAAGACTGGACAAACTACAGGAAGAATTTTACAAGCAATTTGGTCCAAATCGTGATCAAAAACAAACTTGGGATAATAGTGAATTTCTACGGCAACTAAAGGTTTTACAACTATTTTGCAACCATCCAATGTATGAATTTAGAAAAGATGAACGGCCTGATAGGTATACATGGAGAGATTCGGCTAAGATATTACATCTCATTGAGCATGTGATGGAGTTTGTGCAAGGGCAAAGAGGCATAAAGGAGCCCAAAGCAGTCATCTTTTCAGAATATGTGGACTTTTTAGAAATGTAAGTGACTAACTTAACACTTTTTGATGAAGGAAAATTAAAGGAGTGATTATTTTCAAAAGGATTTCGAAAGCCCTAAAAGAGTATAACATTGGCTTTACAATGTATGTAGGTGATTTGAGTCGGAGGGCCCGAGATGAAAGTCTAAACAGGTTTAAAAACAATATCAATTGCTTTGTTCTTCTTGGCTCCATTAAGTCAGCAGGGATAGGTATTGATTTAAAATGTGCACAAAATGTTTACATAATGGTATTTTAGCATATAATTTTCACTTAATACAAGAAATTCAACTGGGAACACTTATTAATTGAATGTTTTATTATTGTGAATTTGTGCAGGAGCCAAGCTGGAATCCATCAATAGAATCCCAAGCTATTGATCGGCTTTTTCAAATGGGTCAAAAAAACAAGGTCCATGTCATTAAATATTTTGTGAGAAAGAGTATTGAATTCAGTATGTACAACATTCAAAAAAAAAGGAGAAGTTAACTATGTATGTAAAATAAATTTTATATTGATGAAAAAATGAAAACTAATTATTTAAATTTTTATTTTCAAGGCTCAGTGTACCAAATAGTGGAGATGAACCATTTCAGCTTAAAAAGATGGTTCTTGATGAATATCTGAATGAGTTGAAGAAGTTGGAGCAGTCAGTTGAAGAAGATTATTGATGTTTATTGGGTTGGAAATTTTCAACATTCTTTTTTCTTGATTATTGAGAGTAGCTAAATAATTATTATCATAGCAGTCAAGAGGTAAAGATCGAGGTACTGATTCCTGTCGAAGCCTAGAAGGTGGTAATGATACAGAATGTATCCTTTGTATCGAAACAAGATCTTTTAGTGGCAATGATGATGTTTTTGATTTTTGACTCATTTCATGGGACTTAAGATCAATATTTTGTGCTAGAATTGAAAATTCATCTGATCTCCATGATAGCGATACTTTACTTATTGACCCATCTTCATTGATTTCTGAGTCAGAGCAGCATTTGACATTAGTAAACAAATCTTTTGCTGTTGAACATATAGGAAGGGTCTTGAGAAAGTTTGTACGATGAACAGAGAGCTTCAAGAGATTATCAGCAAAGAACTCGAAAAAATATGAAAGATGTTAGACTGACTTTTTTACGTATCCTAGACCGAGACTTTTGAGCTTTTTTTTTCTCCAAATGGTCTGGAGAATAGTGTCCAAGTCTAAGCATATTCTGTTGTCCAAGGAACCATCGATGGAGAACACCCATTTGATTAGCAAAGGAAATTGTGTTTGGATCGATAGGGTATGAAGCAAAAGCCATCATTCGGAAAGCATTGTCCCAATGTTTGATAATAAGTTGAGCAAAGCACTGATTCCAGTGAGAGTGCCATTCCAGATTCCAAGCAAAATTACGACCTGGAAAGTTTGATGATTCAAGATCATTGAGAAATGCTTCATAATATGAATGAGGAATCGTTTCTGTCACAACACTAGAGCCTGAAGCTAAACAAATCTGTACAGGGGATGTAATAGATTCATGTGTAATTAATGAGCATTTAAAAATCTGGTGATTTGTAGGAAAGAGTTTCCAAGATGTTGAAGTAGGAGATATTTGCATAAGAGTTCTACAAAAACTATGGATGCAGTGACAAAAAGGAGAATTAGAAGGAGGAAGAATTTCGGAAAATATTTTATTTATTTGACGATAGTTTCTGGGAGGTTTTCCAGCAGGAAAGTAAGACCAATAATCAGGCATAATTTATAAAGAATTATGTATAATAAATGCTACAGTATGGAGGGGAGTCTAAGAGCGGAAATTATCTATCTTATATGATAGCTCCAACAGTGACATGAAGATATTACAAAGAGGTTGCTAAAAACAACGAATATACACTCAGGAATAAGCCATAAAAACAATAGATCAAAAGGAATATAAATTAAAAAACTGAGTGTATTACATGAGATGAGTACTCATACATCGGAGGAAAGCATGGTTATCAAAGGAGTGTACTGAGAAAAAAAATATTGATCATTTTAATATGTAGCAGTAATGAGCATTCCCTGAAAGGGAAGTATAAAAACGAACAACATTAAGTAAATATAATTTACAAAATGACATTTTTCTGAAATAAATAATATTCTTTGTCTAAAAAATTCCACTCATAATTAAGATAGCAATTGAACAACCGGATGATAAAGAGATATCAAATATGCATGTACAAAACATATACTTGAAAAGAGTTAGTTGAAATTGTTTACATGAATTTTTTTTAAAAGACAAGGGCTTTATCTTTGCAAAAGGTAAGTAATTGAAAGATGTTTATGGGAATATTTCTGAATTAATGCTTCTGAATGAACCAAAAAAACATCGGGCTATTAATTGCAATTGTCAAACCTAATGCAAGAGGTGAATTTTATCATTCACCCATAAAATAGTGCTTACGAAAGAATATTCAGAAAAAATTTAAAGGATATCTAGAGGGTAATTTCTCTATATGCTAATTCTAGGTCTGGATGGAACTAGTTCCTATGATGAAAATGATAATTCTGTTGTAGAATTAGAAGGCCATTATTTTAGTAATGGCAAAGTAAATAAAGTCATTTATGTAGCATTTGTTCAATTTTTTATTCCCACAGACCTAAAAAAAAACATAAAGTTAGTCACCTCACATGATGCCCCAAATCAATGAGGTGTACTCTATTTTTCGGCCGTAAAATAGAGTTCCCACCCAAGAATTGGAAGGAAAACTCATAAGATAAAAAAAAGTAATTATCAATGAACGTAAGTAATATCTCATAATAGAACTATTTTATATAATTTCATCAATAATGTCAAGATTATAATGAGTTTCAAAATACATTAATTTACAGTTGTTTTAGAGGTTGAGCAAAATTTAATCACTAATACCAACTCAAAAAACATGGGTTAACTCATATCAGCTGCTTCCTCCCAGAAATTTCATCAATATATTTTCAGTAGGTAAGATGCAAGAAAAATTGAATATATTTGAAAAAAGGAGATAAGAGTAAAATGGGTAAAGGAATAAAATATATACAATCAATTAGGAACAAAAAAGATTTGTGTTATTTTTCATATATTATTAATTTCAATATTTTATTACAAAAGGAATATAAATCCTTGAAATGATTTTTTCAATGATGATTATTATTATGTGATGGATTGATTATTCATTGAAACCTGTGCAAAACTAAAAATGTATGATTTTGGTACCATTTTAAGATATTAATATTTCTATAAATGATAATTCAATAAATTATTATAATAAATAAAATTATCTAACCATTATAAATTAAGATTAATAACACCAGATATCAAATAGTTTTGTTTTCATGGTAGAGATAGATGAATCCTTTCAAGTACTTAGAGGTGAAAATTTATTTTTTGATTAATCTCTTGATAAAAGTACATTCAAACATGGAAATAAATTGGATAGTTTACTCTAATTTTTTGCATAAAATTTGTATTCATATTAGCAAGTATGCGAATGCAAATAATAATTATTTAGAAAATCTAGGACAAACAAATTAGTTTCAACGTTGGTTTTTGAAATTGCCCTCCCAAACTTCAAATTCATTTTCCCAATTCTGAATATCCCTCATCAATGCCATTTCAGCCAAAAAATTGTGAATGTACAACATTAGGTTGTGCATTCAAGGTTCATCTAACGCCACTTGGAACCTACCGAACAGGAGTTATATATAAAACTGCAAAGTCTTACAAGAATCATCAAACCGAATGTGCAAAGAAAATTAATACAGACTGTATTAAAGATTCTATGTTGGAGGGAAATTCTGGCAGTTCATCTCAGGTATTTTCATTTTTTAAAATTGACAAAGGTTATATGTGGAGAGAATGTTTAGAGAATAAAATCTAAAACATTTATTTTTTAGTTACCGAATTCTTTAACTCCAAAGTTAACTGGCACTATTCTTGGCCAGTGTAGCATGGTAGCTGAGGAGAAGTATAGTCGATCAGTAATGTTACAGGCAGCGAATCTTTATTCATCGAATAAACTCAGCTTAAGAGGATGTGAATCTTTCCTAAAAAACCAAATAAAAAATTTGAAAATTCTTGGTGATGATCGCTCATTGAACGTTGATGGAATCATTAAAAAAATTCCCCAGTCACTCGAAACGGTATTTCGTCGTCTTAAACTCTACCCGACACTTGTCACCAGGACATGCTGTGCTAAATGTTTTGCTCTTTATGAATTTGATCTGGATGATCATCCTTCAATTAAAACATGCACTCAAGTATTCATGTCATCATCGAAAAAATATGTGAAACAGTTACCAGAAAAAGAAAAGTCTCCGCAGTGTAATGAAGATCTTTACACTAAATCTTACAAAGAAAAAAAAATCATTTACAAGCCAAAAAAAATATTTCTATATAATGTGTTTGTTGATTGGATTTCGATGAAATTGAAGCAGAAAGATTTTGATGAAGGGACTCAAAAGTGCAAATCTTTTAGAAGATCAGATTTTAATGTAATGGATGACATCTGGGAAGGGGAGATTTGGAAGAATTTCCCTGAAGATTCAAATGCTTCAGAGGATGGCTATTCTGCTTTTGCTTTGACTCCTGGCAATTTGGTGTTCAGCTTATACGTGGACTGGTTCCGGCCTGGAGGTAATCGGATTGGAAGTCATCAGAAATCAGTTGGGTTGATTATGCTTATTTGTATGAGCTTACCACCATCTGAACGATATTGCGAAGAAAATTTATTTCTATTCTCGATAATACCAGGTCCAAATGAGCCAACGAGTGAACAATTTTACCATCTTTTGAAGCCTTTAGTTGATGAATTCAAAGTACTTTGGGAAGGCATATGGGTCAGCTCCACACATTCTCATCCAGAAGGTGAAAAAATCCGAGCTGCAATCTTCCCATTAATTGCAGATATTCCAGCACTTCGGAAAGTAGCAGGCTTTGCTGGCCACTCAGCAACACGATTTTGTTCTTTCTGTTTATTATCAATTAATGAAAATGATGAGTACGATGTGAATAAATTTCCTTGTCGGACCCATGAAGAACACATGAAACATGCGAAAGAATGGAAAAATGCAACAACACATTGGGAACAAGAAAAAATTGTTTTAGAGCATGGTGTCCGCTGGAGTGCTTTGAATGAATTGAGCTACTGGAGACCGATAGAATATTGTGCTTTGGATATGATGCATTGCCATATGCTGGGTAATCTTAAGGATCACAGCAGGATGTTTTTACGAATTGAAGATGCAGCGATCGACCTTGAAAAGAAGTTGAAGAAGGCAGAGAATTGGAATATTAAAGATTTGGATGATTCAGTTTATCCAGAGAAAGATGTAAGAAGTTCTCGAAAGCGGCAGTATGAATCCGATCAAGAAAATAAGCTGGAATTCTTGTCATCCAGGAGTGGTAGTATGCAACCTTTAACTGAGTTAAATCTTAAAATGATAGCGAGTGAAAAGGGTGTTAATGTAAGGAAGCGTCAAAAAACCGATAGTTATTTCCTCAGATCCCAATCTCAGTCAAACTCTTCAAGCATCTTTTTTGATCACTCGAGTGGTATCCCAGTTAGTTCAAGTTATAATTTGCGGAGTGGAACTAAAGGCGAATCATCAAAAATAGCTAGTGAAGACTCTTCTGAGGGGTCGCACGTGACAGCTAAGGGAAATGAAAATGCTTTGGGTAAAGAAGTAAAAGATTCTGCAGACTTTTTAGACCCTAGATTAACGGGAGATGAATTGCTAGTGGTAAGGAAGGTTATTCAGCAGACAATAACTCCTTCTTGGTTTACACGGGTACCGAAAAAATTGGGATCAAAAACTGGAGGTTCACTAAAGGCAGCTGAGTGGCATGTACTGTATACTGTCTACTATCCACTTGCATTGATACCACTTTGGTTTCAGCAAAGTTCATCACAGGGATGCTCAACAGGCTTAGAATTACCGTCCAGAGAATCAATACTACTAAAATCATTGACGACTTTGATTTCGATTACGAACTTTCTAACCCTGAAGAAAATATCAAAAGATGAGGTGAAAGATTTAGAAAACCTTCTTTTTGAATACCGTCAATGTCTTCAGAGTGGATGGAAACATCAAAGGATAAAGCCAAACCTCCACCTAACTCAGCATTTCCCTGATGTGATAAAACGATTTGGGCCACCTGCTTATACTGCCACATGGGCAGCTGAAAGAATAAATGGTAAACTTTCAAGTATTTCAAATAATCATCATTCTTGTATGTCAAAATAAAATTTTTCATTGAATATTTAACAATTATTAATATCATATTTTGTATGTAAGATGAGATACCAAAAACGATTCTCAAGTATTGGCATGTCAAGACAGTTCTAATGCAGTATGAAAAAGAAGAAAACATGGAGCTAAACAAAGATGAAAAAATGACGAAAGATTTGGATAGTGTGAAAGAGTGTATTACGCTGGATGAAGCAATTTTTCAAAAATGGGCAAAAGCACGAATTGGAAAAGATAGTTTAAGACGGCATTTGTCATTATCAGAGATCAAAGTTGAAAGAGTGGTGCAAGTACTCAGAAGCTTTGTGTTAAAAGGAAAACGATTTATGACGAAATCTAAGCATGAAGGTAACTCAACAATCGAATTCAAATATTGTGATGATTGGAGTTTTGGTCAGATTGATATGTTATTCACATCAAAAGAGGACAAGGGAGAGGTTTGGGCGATTGTTAGTCCTTTCAAAGAAATCCTGCCTAGCGAAACACACAAGGATCCTTATGAGAGTCATACTCTTCTAAATAGCAGAGTACTCAGGGATTCTAAGGCCGCCGCTATTGTTGTAAGTGAAAAGTCGATAATAGGACATGCAGCTATCCTGAAACATCAGCGAGGAACTTTTGGTATGAAAGAAAAGATTATCACGGCTGTTGGGTTGAGGTCCATTGTAAGTCAAAACTAATTACTCTGAATAGAAGCAGTTTGAGTTAATTTTGATCCTTTGGCATTTGAAAGGAGTGGTAATGCAAGCAAAGTGATGAATGGCACAATTTTGGGTGGAGAATGGGAGAATAAAGATTTTTTTGATTGAGCAATGCCTTAACAACGTGATATAAAAAAATAGTTGCATAATTCCAAACATCACTCAGCATTATG
The DNA here is from genome assembly GCA_030280995.1 of Hemileia vastatrix. NCBI lineage: Eukaryota > Fungi > Basidiomycota > Pucciniomycetes > Pucciniales > Zaghouaniaceae > Hemileia > Hemileia vastatrix. The sequence continues at coordinate 29,172,977 of JASXTE010000012.1, forward strand.
AGATATCAAACATGAATTTGGTAGGAATTCGACAGAGATAAAAAAATTTAGAAAAAGTAATAAGTAAGGTGGGAAGTATAAATAATACTCATTTCAGTTTAGGAAGGCAATTTTCAAGCCCAATTCCAAAACTCTTTATAAATTTTTCTCTGATTAATTAACAACACTTTTAAAAAAATTATTGTAAAGGATTAAAATATGGACAAAGATTTTGATATGAGTAAGACATTGTTATCTACTAAATCATTCTGCCAAGTTAATAATTTGATATTTCTAATTTGACTTCAATTTCACAAAAAATAGGTCAATTGTTAAATTCTATTATTGATAATGGAACTATGGATATGGATGTGGAATACGAGACTCCAAATCCAGAAGCTAAGGATGGTAACAGTAACCCCCACGCTGGTCCTTCTACATCTACATCTAACGACCAAAGGCAGAAAAATACTCCGCATCAAAATCGAGAGGAACAGACGAATCAAAATGGGGCTGCTAAGAATGCTGAATTTGTTGCCGGGTTACTGAATGATTTCCTGCCCAAGAATACTGAACAAAATCCAGATGAACCTGAATTTTCTAGTTGAGTACTTGAAATTATTTTGATAAATGCAAATGTACTTTTAATGACTGATTTAATTTTTTTCCCTGTTTTGTAGGCACTTTTGATCCAAAGCTACGAAATAATTTTAAGGAGCAAAAAAGGAAAGCGGCTGAGAGAAGAACAGCAGAGGGTCGTCAAGAAAAAGTCATAAAATCCATCTCGAAAGCAAGAAATGCACCCAGAAGTTCTGAAACAATCAGCCGAAATATTCATCACTTCTTAAGAGTGTGCCTGGGTGGCCCGACACAACTGAATCACTATCCAGAAAGCCCAACTGAAGAGGAGGTTAAAAATTGGCTTAATTGGACTCAGAACAAAAAGAATCTACTTCGACAGGCAATTGAAAAGGTTTTCTCAATTCATCAGCCAAAAACTGCTGCTGATAAAGACTATTTAGCTAGAACTGCAGCTGCTCACATTGGAGCGAAAATTGGTTTGCCTGCTTTTCAGCCTACGAGTGATTTATTGAACATTCCTGGTGGTCCTCCTGTCCCGATGACATTGAAGAAAAATCTTGAGCGGGCTTTACAAGAAAAAGGATTCCCGAGACTTACTTTTGAATGGTCATGCAAATCATTTTCAGGATCAGTCTGGAATCAAGTAGTATCGGCAATTTTGGCAGAATTTGCACTGACTTGGCTTAAGACGGTGAATTGGGTGGACGCAGAGAAATTCAAATTTATTTCCATTGTCATTGAACAGTGGGTTTTAAATAAAGGTAAAGAGTTGAGGAAGTATAAAGGAAGAAAAGATACTTCTCTTGCGGATATCAAGAAGATAAACCATTCCAAGGCACAAGTGCAAAGACACCAAAAAAAAGTGAGAATTTCCCCTAATCTTTCAAAATAAAAGCTACTTACAAGATATGATTTTATTTAACATTTTAGATAGCTGAAACACGTTGGACTATATCGGGTAAATACTGCCATGGAAATGAAGATTTTATTGCCCTCTTTTTGACAACTGAATGCACATCAGATATCGAGGAAGAAAAAGAGTCTACAAAGCGGCCCATACGTGTAATACCTGCATGGAGAAGCCAACGACTCACTGAGTGTATCCATTTACTTGATAAAGTAGCATTTTCTTTAGCAACAAATCAAAGGGCTCTTCTCCAGTATAAAAAGACATATGAGCGCTCTTCTGAGAAAAAATCTTCAAAAAATGGTATAATTGGTGTTCCCCAAAATTTACCAAAAAATTTTTACTCAAGTGATTTTTTAAATAGTCTAAATAAGATTGAAAGTGATATTCTTGCAGCTAAAAATGAAGTTGATTTAGAAAAGATTTATTCAAGCTTGAATAATTTATGTATATAGTTATACTTATAAGAAGCTCTTTCATATATCATATAAGAAATATATTGTTTACTGTAGATATTACATAGTTGTTCTTACAGGGGATTAATGCGAAAATTGTATTTACTAGCCGACCAGCTTTTTTCCTAATCTAATTATAAATAGTAAGAAAAAAAGTGTTTTATTTGTAAATATATCTTTAAATGTAAATGAGCCAAAAGTGCAGTGAAATGTTTTAAGTTTTAATCATCGGATTCTTATGATAGAACAATTAAGTGTGTGTAGGTTTGATTGAGACATACAGGTGCGTACCTGTGATATGTGCCGTGTTGGCACAAATGCATTGGATAATCAAAGTGATCAAAGATATGCAATAGTGGAATAAAAAAGTCTAAGGATAATTTTACATTTAAGTACATGAATACTAGACAACCCAAGGTAGGTCAACCGGCATTAAGAAGTGAAAATTTGAAAGTGTATTCTTTCACTAAAAGCTAAGTTTCATTCCAATTTGAATCAATATGTTTAACGAATGTTCAATGTAATCTTGAATAACTGTTTTGATTTGGATTGAATATTTATATTAGCCATTGTATAATTTTTAAGGTGATTATGATGTGGCAAATTTTTTTTCCTAACAAAATTTTGAAGTATATCACTTAAAAAATGTTTAAGTTTCTTGTAAACTTGTGCCAAACTCATGCTGAACTCTCGTTGAACACCGGTGGGAGCTTGTTGTGGGGCGAAGTTCGGTACATATTCAAACTTAGTCTGGTGAATTTTCCATAATTGTTTTTTTAATAGTTCAAGTGTATGGTGCATATGCCTAAGGCCATTTTAGTGATGTTCAATTCATTTTAAACGTTCTGCTTGAGGAATGTTAGAAAGTTTAATGTATGGAAAATCCTTTAATTTGAATTTTGCTCAACCAGCTGAAGTATAGTTATTAAAGGACTTAGTGCTTAGCTGGATAATTATTTACAATGCATGTTTAGTTTGAAATTTATTTCGCCTGTCTTTCCTTGAAAGGTATTCCCTAACAACCAAACAATGGGGGTTGCATATGCAATCACAATTTTCAAATTGCACAATAGTTTGCTCAAGGAAAAACATTACCGTAACTTAAGAATGAAGGCTTCAATAATTATATAAGGGAGTCTGATTTCAAAGTTTTTTCACATCATCCCACATTACTCTAAATAAAACGAAACATTATCGATTTCAAATATTTTCTCCATTTGCTAGATTAGTTAAATTTAAATAATTCATCTATTAATAAAGATTATTATCCTCTTCATTCTAATTTTTTTTAATCTTATAGCATGTCAGACTCAAGTTCCGAGCTATCATCAGTCCCGTCTTCAGGTTGTAAGAAAAATGCAACACCATCACCCGGTTAGTAATAAGTCAGTGATAAAAAACTATTTATGTGAAAGCTTACTTTTCATTTTGTATGTAGATGCTCAAGCAATAAAAGAAAATTTCAATGAGACTGCCACTTTCGAAAAATTTTCACTCCAATCAAGCAATCCATTACAATCAACATCTAGGGAGCCAGCACTTCAGTCAGAAATTATTGAGATTACGGCTGAAGAATACTATGAAAAACTCAATATGATGGAGGAACGAGCAGCATCTTTTGTTCGGGAGTTGGAAGAAATGAGAGTTCACAAGGCATATGTGGACTCAGCATCATCGTTTCTTAACTTTGTTAAACATCAAAAAAAATGTGAGTAATTTCATACTTTAATTGTTATTGAATCTAAAACATTATTATTTATAATTATTAGCATATCTGGATACTAAGAAAGTTCCCGAAGATTCTCATATTAAGGTCAAGGAGGCACAAGAGTCAGAATCGGGTAGTGCTTCAAGAAATGTAAACAAGAGGTTGGATCATACTCATCAGACAAAAAGAGCACATACCTCATTAAGCTCCTCATTGGTTCCAGAATATTCTTCATCTCCTACTCCTGATGGAGAAGAAGAATCTGAAAGACAAGAAGACCCAATGTTATCAAGTAATTTGTAAGTATAATTTTAATCATACAACTTTCATGAGATATACTGATATCCCTTCTCATAAACTATTGTCGTGCAATTTAACTTTAGGAAAAACGATCAAGGTGAATCTGCAGCAGGTAAAAGATGAATATAATATCATAGCTGATAATTTAAAATTTATTTTGTGAAACTGACACATTTCTTTTTATAATATTTACAGACATAGATGCAGAAAATTCACAAAAGAAAAAAGAAACACCAATCATTGCCAGTGACGATCACAACAGAGAGATATCATCTGCGGCTGAAGAAACAACTGCAAGGGATGATGCGGTACCACATTCTCAAACGGAACCGTTAAGTATGTGTATTTAATATTTTTATTCAAAAAAAAAATGTGGCTAAATGTTTAACATTTCTGTAGTATCTTCTGCATCAAAAGAGCCGTCCTTGTTGAAAGATATGGATTTAAAATCAGATATCAAAGAACTTTATTATTTTTTTGAAGGAAAAATCAGCTGGCAAAAGGTGAACAAGGCATGGAATGCAATCACATTCTTTCTGAATTTTCGAGGAACGGAGAAGATTTTAACACCGTCGTTTGATGCGTTCTCGTTTCATTTCACCCAAGGCACTCATGCAGAATGGGTTAAAGTCATCAATGAATTGGGTAATTTCTTCACTATTGAAAATATAATTTTTGTATTTATTAACTTTATGACTCTTATTGTAGGCCCTCAATTTTTGGATTTAAATGAATCTACGCAACCATGGTACTCGACCGATCAAATTGACTTTTCAAAACTTGCCGAGTTCAATGCAAAATCATTGAATGAAACTTATGGGGACTTGTGCAAAAAGAAGACATCAAATCCAGAAACCCACCTGTTTCGTTTGCTTAGTCGATGTCAATTTGTCAGCCCACATTCTCAACAGTACTGGTCGGCACTGATTGCCTCGTCTCTAGAGTTAATGGCAAACGAAACACATCAGGCACCTCCACCAGAAATGATTGAGAATGATGATCCGGTAACACGAAGTCTTCTATTAATCGATCATATTGACAAACTTATGAACAAGACTCCACCAATTTCGAGTTCAGCAAGTGAGATGAAGAAGTACAAAGCCATGACCAACTCAATGACGCCGCTTTTACAATTTCAAAATGTCATATCCAACTGTTTGAAGTCATACTTGTCATTGTATGCAAGATCACAGGCGAAACCGAAAACAGCTTCAGAAAAGCGGAAAAGAAAAGAAAAAGACGGTGGACAATTGATTCAGTCTGGATCCAACAATGCAGAAGAAAGGTCACTGATTCAGATTGAACAAAGCACAGCAAATCATAACTTTCAACCTTTTATTATGTATTTGATAGATGGGGTAAGGGGTTTATTTATATGTTCGCATGATTATAGATTTGCAAGTATCAGTGATTGTTTAGCATTTATAAGTCAGGTTGATTGTATTCGCAAAAAAAGTAATTGCACATTTAATTCAGAAGAACGTATATGGAAGAATCTCAATAGCTACATCATAGGTCTTTTTTACAAAATTATCAAAAATCCAGCAAACACAAAAGACTTCTGTATGCCATCACACTTGGAAATAGCTCGTGCAATAACTGCTGATTTTTTGGATCATTGGAAAATAGTCCAACCTGATACATATTTTTTTCAAACTCCAAGTATTAAAGAGTAAATATTGATTATATTTATATAAATAGATGCTATACTTGATATAATATTGATGTAAATAGCTACAATAATATGAATATTTCAAAATAATAATAAAAAATTAAAAATTAAAAAAATTTGGAAATAAGAAATATGCAAGAATTGTGTAAAATGTGCAATAATTATAATACATGGATTAAAAATAAATGTGAATAATAATAAATATGAGGTATGCAAATGAAGTGTGGAAAGATGGAAAAATAAGAATTATAAACAACTTTAAAAAATAAGATGACAGTTATAAATGTATTTAATGAGTATAAAGTGTTAGAAAAGAAGAATAGGTAATTGAAAAAACATCAACAATTAAATATGAAGTACAGAATCATAAAAAATGTAAAAACTCATAAGTCGAATGATTAAATGATATATTCATTCATAGAAAGAAAGCAGCAGTGTTATTCCTGATAATAATAGAAGTATACAAAGGCAAGGAATAATGAATATAATATACTCATCAAAAATATAATTAGATGAAGAAAAGAGAAAGAATAATGTGAACACATTCAAATTAAAAAATGTGTACTCTAACCTATAATGGTAGTTAAGGGTAATCCAAATTGATATTCCAAAACAGATTGAAATAGAAGCAAAAAAACACAAGTGTACCCTGATCTTCGCGCAAAGACCAGGGTACACTTCTCAAAATCTCTGATACAAATTTTATCAAGGCCAATATACAATGGTGGACTCTGATGTTCGGCCGAAGATGAAGGTCCACCTCTTCAAATATCACTGAACACATGGTTGCAGGCAAAAATACCATGGTGTACCCTGATCTTCGGCCGAAGATCAGGGTTCAAGTCTTCAAATTTCAAGAAATATTTGAATAGGAGAAAAAACATATGTACCCTGATCTTTGTGTGCAAATCAGGGTACACATCTTCAATTTTCACACACAATGTGTAGGAAGGCAAAAATACAATGGATGCCTCTGATGAAGGTGTTAGAACAAGGGTCATTTATTTTCAAATTCATGAACAATTTGAATACAGGGAAAAATGAAAGGTGAACCCTGATCTTCGCGCGAAGGTCAGGGTACACATCATCAATTTTCATGTAGTTTTTGAATAACGGCAAAAAAACACATGTGTACCCTGACCTTCGTGCGAAGATCAGGGTTCACTTGTCTAAATCTCACATACAATTTAGTCCAGGTAAAAAATACAAAGGTGGACTCTGATCTTTGCCTGAAGATCAGGGTACACATCATTAATTTTCATGTACTTTTTGAATAACAGCAAAGAAACACAAGTGTATCCCTGATCTTCGCGCGAAGATCAGTGTACACTTCTCAAAATCTATGATACAATTTTGATCAAGGCCAATATACAATGGTGGACTCTGATCTTCCGCTTGTGAAGAAGGTCTACCTCTCTGAACACATAGTTGCAGGCAAAAATACCATAGTGGACCCTGATCTTCAGGGAAAAATCCGTGTACACCTCTAAATTTTTTTTCATATAATTTAAAATAATGCAAAAATACAATGAAGGAATCTGATGTTCCCCTGCAGGTAAGATTTTCCTTGAAAGATTATTAAGTGAAGTTAAAATATACTTTCGAAAACCACATGTAAATCTTGACCTGTGCAGATTAATCATGGTTGGTTTGTTATAATTTATACATGAACAAAATTACTTCAAATTCTAACAATCAAAGACTATATATCATATTATTTTATATTAACTAAAATAACAGTGTTCATCTTTGAATTTGGAATAGTTGACCTTTATTGTTTGCTTTAGATGGATGCCCACCTGTGATTTTTACTCCTACTCATATGTTGTTGAAATTTGAAGAGGTGTACCCTGATCTTCGCGCGAAGATCAGGGATACACTTGTGTTTCTTTGCTGTTATCAAAAAGTACATGAAAATTAATGATGTGTACCCTGATCTTCAGGCAAAGATCAGAGTCCACCTTTGTATTTTTTACCTGGACTAAATTGTATGTGAGATTTAGACAAGTGAACCCTGATCTTCGCACGAAGGTCAGGGTACACATGTGTTTTTTTTCCGTTATTCAAAAACTACATGAATATTGATGATGTGTACCCTGATCTTCGCGCGAAGATCAGGGTTCACCTTTCGTTTTTCCCTGTATTCAAATTGTTCATGAATTTGAAAATAAATGACCCTTGTTCTAACACCTTCATCAGAGGCATCCATTGTATTTTTGCCTTTCTACACATTGTGTGTGAAAATTGAAGATGTGTACCCTGATTTGCACACAAAGATCAGGGTACATATGTTTTTTCTCCTATTCAAATATTTCTTGAAATTTGAAGACGTGAACCCTGATCTTCGGCCGAAGATCAGGGTACACCATGGTATTTTTGCCTGCAACCATGTGTTCAGTGATATTTGAAGTGGTGGACCTTCATCTTCGGCCGAACATCAGAGTCCACCATTGTATATTGGCCTTGATAAAAAGTGTATCAGAGATTTTGAGAAGTGTACCCTCATCTTTGCACAAAAATCAGGGTACACATGAGTGGGTTTACCACTATATTGTTTGCTTTTAACACATTGTTATTAAAAATTGAAAAGGTGCACCTTGATCTTAAAGCAAAGATCAGCGTAAACATGTGTATTTTTGCTTCAATTCAAAATGTTTATGAAATTTGTAGAAGTGTGCCTTGACCAGCAGCCGTTAATCAGTGTCTGTCCTGTTATTTTTACCTGCTGAAATGGTCCTATCCTTTAATCACATCATTAATAATATTTTCTTAATAATCACATCTATATTAATATTTACCATCCTTCAACCTCCTTGAAAATTTATTCATCATTTATAATTCCTTGATAATATTTTCTTTGTATCTCCTGATTTGATCATCTTCATATTTATTTTACCATGTACTTTAACATCTACATAAGATTCTATTATATTCTCTAGTTTTATGTTACTGTGCTTGTGCTATCTATGTCATTTTAATGACTTCACTATCAACTACATATCTCTCCTTCAGTCTCAATACATCAATATACATTGTTAACAAAACCCTTTTACATATGATTACTCCCTTTTTGTAAACTTCACTATCTCTCTCTATACTGCTTTTCTTAATTTAGTGGAACCTCATTATTCAATTTCTTTCTGGTGCTCTCACATAGATCCTTATATACACATACCTCCATAACCTTTTTTTATAACATTCTTTACCCTCATTTTGTTCCTTCAACCCACAGCCATCACTTTACTCTACCTTTTCACACTACTTTTTCAAAGTTTCAGAACCTACATATGATATACTCAGTATTTTCATCTTTTAAAAAATGCTTAATATTATTTTTATTTAATATTGTTCTTACCATCTCTTTTCTTCTTAAGAGAATTATCAACACTTTTCTGATAAGTTATGAGTTTTTCATGATCCTTATCTGCCAGATTTTTGTTTTGTAGTGTCGTTCTAATTTTTTCTTTTAATAATTTTAGCTTTGTCGTTTTGTCTTTTGTTGCAATGTACTGTGGAACGTCTATTCCTAGAAGAGAAAAAATTTCAAGTCCTTTGAATAGCTTCTTGGAAACTTGAATTGATGATCCCAGACGTGTGAACCCTTCTTCCTCATTACATTTTGACGTGTAATGCAGTACTTCATTTGCTGGCCAAAGTATCAACCATAGTCCATCACAGTTGTTGAAGTTTATTTTTGTCTCCAACTCTGGGAAAATAAACTCTCCTCCTTCTTGTCGTGGTTTATTCTTATTGTATGGGCGCTCATTGAGTTCATTTTTATACGTATTTTTGGGGTACCAAATCCCAAATGCATATCGACTCCCATCCCTATCGCAGTGCGGAGTGTTACTGTATCCATTACCATTAATCCCCGTGGTCCATGTCAGATTTCCAAAAAAAGAGTACTCTTCCTCTTCCCAACCCGGTATATTTAACTCTTTTGACAATACCCGTGCTTCCTCATATAACTTCTTGGACAACAACTGAAAGAAAAATCTATAAAAAATTGATAATCATTTTTTTGCTTGATCTCTTTCAGCTTTTGTAATATTTTTGTTCACATATTGCCCTAATACAGTCTATTAATGTTTAAATAATTGGAAAACATGAAAAAATGCTTACTTAAATCGAGAGGAATCGAGTATCCCATCAAAATTCCTTCAGCAAACATTACTCCACTTTCTTGTGGTCCGTTACATGAGACCACATGCTCCAAAAGTTGAAGATCTCTCATGGCCTGTCTCGTATCGTCAAGTTTATTGAGCATTTTTAACTGCTCCAACGAAATCGATGATATAATTATTGGTCGTACACCTCTTTTTCTGGGCTGGATGAAGTATGTTCCCTCATTCAGCTGCTTGAAATCTTGTGGGTTTAATGCTCCATATTGTGTCTTGTGTATCGGTTTTACTTTCAATTGTCTACCAAACATCAGATTTCCTTCTATTACACTAATTCCCCCCTCTTCTGCTTCTTTACTTGCCATAATATTTCTTTTTCCATTTTTGTTTGGATGTTTTTTCTTCCCTGCCCTTCTCCCTCGATTTTTTCCTTTACCATCCTTTCTCACAAAGTCTTCTTCTGAATCACACATGGGTTACTCTACTAAAACTTCGATTCAGATATAAATTCATGGTCAGTATATGACTTCTCAATCATTTAAATTACATAAATTAAATGTTTGAGTTGAAATAACATGATTCAGAGTCTAAGAGGGGCAATAATGCTCTAACAACATGCTCGCTGCATTAAACCTCAATCATGTTATTTCATACTAATCAAACACTAGACAATTTTTTGTTATAAAATGAAGATACTTTGACATACATTAATTTATTTTAATCCAAAAATTTTCAACCTCCTATTTTGTAACCAAAAAAAAACAAGAACGAAACGTTAATTAAAACTCAAATGAAATTTATTACTTTTAAGTTATCATTGCATGAATGAGTGACTAAGAGGGGCAATAACGCTCTAACAGCACGCATGCTGCATTAGTCATAAATCACATAACATTTACTATTCCCATAACTTCAAGAGAACAATTAACAAAAAAAAATCCACATACTTTCGTTAATATTCCAGTTGTTGTTGTGTACAGAAGAAAATCTGTAATACAAAAATAAAAATAAAATAAAAAGTATTAGTACAAATAATTACTATATCTAAACAATCTCTTGTCTAAATATTTTTTGATTGAATGACTATGAGCAACAATATTAAATTCACAACACTATCGCTGCATCAGTCATCAATCATGTAATATATTACCCCAAATTACAAAATTAAATGTGAAGAAAACCTAAGATTACTTACATACTTTTTTTAAAACGTCTATTTGCCCTAACTATAACTGAACCTACATTAAACAAATGCCATCCAAAATTCATAATGTTAGTAAATATATCCATTATTTTATGAAAATCTGTCTAGTAAAAATTATATGATTGAGGGTACTAAGAGGGGCAATAATGCTCTAACAACATGCTTGCTGCATTAGCCCTCAATCATGTAATATTTTCCCATTATGACAATTATAAAGTAATATTTTTAAAAATTATAACCATTTACATACATTTTATACCGTGCAGCTTCTGTTCCCAAATAAGAGCATGTAAAAGAAAATTAAAAAAAAATTAGCAAAATCTTTTATTTATTTAAAACATTTTTTTGTATATATTACTTGATTGAGTTACTAAGAGGGGCAATAATGCTCTAACAACATGCTCGCTGCATTAGAACTCAATCATGTAATAATACAAAAAATTTTAAAGAATTTTCTTTGATGGAAAAACAATAATTTTACATACCTTTATTTACGCAATGATATAATTTTGAATCAATAAATATTATTAAATAGATATGAGTGAAACAGAACCTGAAGAAAAAAATCCAAGTCAATATCAGAACCACTCATACTACGTTTAACAATGTAAAATCAATTCATTCATTCACTAAAATTATTTGTAATATTTACGTACTTCATCATGCCATATATCAAAAAATATATTTGCCTGAATAACATGCTCAAACCTTTCAATAGTAGTTTGTTTTTATTCACCAAATATCTTCAAGCAATCCAGGTAGATATTTTCTGGATGGCTGGCGGAAAAAAGAAGATGGGGTGCTATAAAATTGCACTCAGCTTGCAATTTCGCAAGAAAAAATAGTATCTGAAGTTGCAAAGGCAAAAATTCCCCACAAGTATCTCCAAAAATCATACTTGTTTCATGAATGAGCTAGGATAGACATATTTATCACACAAAAAGGTACAAATTTAATGTTAAGCTGTGTGGAAGGTCAAATTCAAATTCTTGTAGACCACTTGCTGCTAATCGATACAATCCATGAACACATCTAGTCTTATATTTACTAGATTGAATGTCGAAAAATGTGATAGATATATATCACTTGCTTCCTAGCAATTAACTCACTCTTTGTTGGATGGAAACCAATCATCACATTATTATTTGCAGGGGGATACATCCTGCTATCAAATTCCTGCCAGCAATCTTGAATGATATTCTTGCTGGAAGGTTACAATGTTAATCAATTATTTTGACCACTTTCCAGCCATCGATTCAATATTTAGATGGCTGGCAAGCCAAAAATAGGTGCAAGTACCTGCCAGCCAGCAAATCGCTTGTAAGCTGACTGGCAGGTTGGGTGAATCAATGATTTTTTTAGCCCCTAATTTCATGCCAGCTAGAAACAAACCAATTCGGTTTCTGGCTGGCAGGGTAGCAGATTGAGTGGTTGGGGAAATGCATCAATTTCTACTTCCTTTCGGCAGGAAATATGATGCTTAGCTTGCTGGAAGGAATGAAGCGAATCTATGCTTTTGTGGAAACCTGAAAATGCCTGCCAGCCAGCTGAAAAGCATATCGCTTGCTAGCTGGCAAGTTGTGATTTCAATTGATCATATTTGATCAATTTGCTTGAGCAACTCGCTTGCTTCATGTCAGCAAGTTTAAAAAATATTGAGGGGAAGGAGATAAAAATTCATATTTGAGAAGATGATTTGCCTGCCAGCCAGCAGAAAATGATTAACTTGCAGGCTGGAAGGTTGATGTAGCATGCAGTGGTAATCAATTGATTGATTGATCGATCGATCAATTGATCGATCAATTGATTGATTGATCAATTGATTGATCAATTGATTGATTGATCGATCGACTTGACAGCTGCCTGTCAGCCATCCATACAGATTTTTTTTGGCTGTCAGGCAGCCGTCAAGTTGATCGATCGATCGACTTGAACGCTACATCACCCTACCAGCCAGCTGCGATGTGACTTTGTCGCTGGCTGGCAGGGATGTACAATTGATTTGCTGTCTACATGCCAGACAGCTAGGCAGCAACTTGCTGTCTGGCATACAGCAAGCGATTGATTTTTGGGGGTGATGCTTGCCAGAAAAGGGTGGCAAGTGCCTTGCAAACTTGCACATGCCTGCCAGCCAGCTTAAAAGTAATTGGTATGCTGGCTGGCAGGGTCAGGATAAGAATTTTTTTAAGATGCCAGCCAGACAGCGATTAAAATGACAGCTGTCTGGCAGGCACTAAGTGAGACAGGAGTTAAACAAACTAAATATAAGAATAGAAACGAAATAAAAAACAAAAAGAGGCAGGAAATGAAAATGAAAGAGAAATACAGGCCAAAAAATGAGAATGAGAGAGTGAAACGATATAAAAATAATTAAAGAGAGAAAAAAAGAGAGAAACAGTCATTGATGAGCCACCCAAAAAAAAAACTTACTAATTAATTATTGACAGGTTCTGTAGGAAGTGATCAGAAGCAAGTCAAGGGGTCGAAGAGTTTGTTGGAGGAAGCGTAGGTAGTCCGTTTTTGATGAATAATGACAATTTAAGAATATCAAATTAAGACTCAGTCATAGAAATAAGTGAGGGCAAGCAAATAAAATGAGCAAACTTCAGAGATGGATAATATGCAAATTTCAACGTCAAAAAACATTTGGCATGTAAATAAGAGTGATGTTCTGTCAAACAAAAATCCATGCATAATATTTAAATCTTTAAATTCAAAAAAAATATTTAATATTTCTTAATTCAATTTTAATCACCTACATTTCAATTTCTAACTATAGTTAGTTGAATATTTCTGATTTTGTAGAATAGAATGTACACTACCAACTCAAAAATGTTTGAACAATGACAAAAAAAAATTGAAAAAAATGATTTTGTGTAGAATTTATGATAACCATTGGTAAGTCAATGATTAACTTCAATTATTTATTTAAATTTTTCCTATATTGGACATATCTTCTTTCAATTTCATACAATTTCAACCAGAATTGGTTATGAATTATATGGAGAAGTTAATTGTAAATACATGATGACAGTGGCATTGTAACATAACAAGAAGCAAAAAAAAGAAGGAAAACTGCAGCATCAAAGATTATTGCATGAGAGGAACAATATTTGAAAATCTACCAGATTGAAAAAACAAATACCCCAACTAATGGGGCAGTGGGAGAGTGACAGATAAGACTTATAGTGTCAATGGGATCTTTAAGCTGTTGTGCTACTTTCAAAAGGGCACAGAATTGTTTTTGGTGAGCAGGAAAGGGGAGGATGACACATTCTTGATTATTTTTGGTCCATAAGGGGCTTATGAGGCAGTTTGGAGAAGGTGAAGCATTGAATTGGTTAAGGTACCTTTACAGGAGAATGGCCTGATAAAAATTGAATAAATTCCATAGCATGAGATTAGGATAACCTTGTCAAAAATTTATACATACTGGCTGGGTCACAATTTCTCCTTAATTTTCAGAGTGGATTAGAATATGGGGGGTTAGGGGCGAGGAGATAAAAATATTTTCAAGTATTATAAACATATTTTCACTTTTTTCCTGGTTGTTTAAATGTTTGTACAGATTATGTCTCCTCTTAATTATTATTCATTCACCAAAATTTATTCATATTATTTATAATTGTTCCTGTCTATCACTAATCATTTTTGTATATTAGCTATTATAAAGTTCTCCTGCTTATTTAATATTGAGAAAAATGATATATTACAAGAATATTCTGAATGAGAAGATATTATAAGTAAAACTCTTCTTTTATACCTTTATAATAATAATTTTTTTTTAGGGCATCATTGGCTTATTTTCTTTTTTTTTTTGGTAAACAACATTTATATAACAATAATCTGAAAAGTTGAAAACCCCAACTTGGAAATTTTATTGGACTGTCTAAAATGAAACTTTGTTTCAATTATTGAGAATGTGATTTCAACATGTTCTCAACAGATAATCATTTACTCATCAGTGAGTGTTCACATGAGCTTCAAGGTGTGTTCAAAGTAAATTCAATACTTCTTCATGATGGTTTCATCACTTCCTCAATGTGTGCTCAAAAAGATATGAATTAGGGTTCAAGGTTGCGGACTTGCTAGCAAGTCCGCCCCCCATATTGCGTGGTGTTAGTAGTTGTAGCTAATTTTTCTAAGTAGATTAGTTGTTTTTATTGGGTTTCTGGCTTCAGGGAGGCCGGGCCGCTTCAGGCGGCATCTCTGACGTCGGGCGGCCCGCCCGCCTCTGTTTTAGGAGGTTGGGGAGCACTCCAGGAGGGTTTTTTTATGCAATTTGGCGGGTACAGGCGCCAGATTGGTGGGTGCGCATGGGCTCATAGTTAGTGGTCTGTGTGTACATAGTGAATAAGACAGTTTGGGGCAACCTTAATCATCATACAACCATCCGGAGGTGATCTCATTGTTCCTCACTCAGTTTTCACTGTTTTCTGGCCACAATTGGCTGTGTTTGTTGCAAGTAAGTTCTTCATTTAACTTAACTTTGGCAACTGTTTTCTCTTTTATAGTCTTGCAAGCTATAGCAAGTATTATTGCTGTCTCTGGTGTGGATTTGCAGCCTACATCAAGTATCTTTACTGTCTCTGGTGTGGACTTTGTTCTACATTTCAGTTCTTTGGTCTGGTAGTCTATCTGGGGACTACTTTCTTGGCTCATCAAGAAGTCAAGTGTGTTGAAAAGGAGCTTTAGCAAAACAGGAACCAATATACTTTAGCAAGTAAATCTCACTCTATTTTTCTAAAGGGACAGGGGATTTTCTCTCTGGTTTTTCTCCAACTCCCTTGGTCAAGGCCTATAGCTAGTACTATAGGATTGTCTACATTTCTGGCACCCAACGTGGGGTAGAACTTGCTAGTTCTTTGGAATCTCTGTTTTCTTTGGTTGGCTCTTTTTTTGGTGTTTTGGTCAGGAGGAATGGCTTCTGGTTCTGCTATTCCTGTGGTGACTGTCAGTGGGGGGGATGGTCCTCCTTCTGTGATGGTTAGGGAGTGTGTGAGAATTAAAACTTGGGATGGTACCAAGTTTAATGGCGAGGATGTCAAGTGGTTTCTAGAGAAGTATGAAACTACTGCTGGAGTGGATGGTGCTTCCTACCTGGACATGGTGAAGCAGATTATCTTCTTCATTGGTGATAGGTCAGTGGAGAAGGAGATTGTGGCCATGTCTGGCTACAAGAAGAGGGATTGGAAATTTTTGTGTAGGGAAATGGTGGATAGATGGGGGGTCAGGTTCACTATGGTGGATCTGAACAAGGTTGTCAGTGAATGGCAATCTTATGGTGGTGTTGGTAACTTACATAGTTACAGGAAGTTTCTGCTACAGTTTGATCCTGTGGTGGAATATTTGGTGGAAATGGAGGAGCTGGCACATGAAAATGCTGCCAAGGATGTTTTTTGGTCTTCCCTGGATAGAGATGTCAGGATGGATGTGTTGAAGGAGTTGTCAAGAAAGGAATTGATGAAGACTCTCTCTAATGGGGATCAGAAGTTGCCTGCCTTGGATAAGGTGAAGGAGGCTGTTGAGGCCCATTTAAAGCTATTGGCTGTGGACACCTATCAGGAGGGGTGTGCCAAGTATGTCAGCAAAGTCATTGAGGCTTTGGCTGAAGAGGAAGTTAGGGAGAAGAAGGAGGAGAAAAATTTGGTGCAGGTTCCCAAGCAGGAGAGGGACCCAATGGTGGAGCAGTTGGCTGATCTTACAAAACAGCTGCACATTTTTTTTCAGGAGGCCAAGAAGGTTAATGAGGCACCTTCTCAGCCTAGAGATTTTGAAAGGAGGGCTGGTAGGAGTGATCCTTGGGTTCGCTCTTATTGCAGTAGGAGGGGGCACAGGTCCAATGATTGTTGGGCATTGAACAGAGATGTGTCTGAAGGAAAAGTGGAGTTTGATGGCAGGGTTTTTAAGTTCCCTGACGGTTCTTTTGTGAAGCCCAGTGAGGGGCAGGCTCCTGTGGATTTGGTCAGGAGAAGGGGTGGTCTCAATCAAAGGAGGCCAAGGTTTGAGGAGATTCCTGATCAGGGGAAGTCTTCTGTTAAAGTAGATGAGGACGTCAAGGGAAAGGGGAAGGAGGTCAATAAGGTCTCTTTTTCTACTTCCTTTGGTGGTTTGGAGTTGTATTCTTGTGGTGGTCAGTCAAGTGGTGAATGCTTGGCTGGTGTTTATGATGTGGAAGCAGGAAAGGTGGGAAGGCCTAAGAGCAGTTCTCAGGCCCAACCAAAGCCAAATGCTTCAAAGGCGGATCCTAAGCTGAGTGCAGCTAGGAAGAGGTACAGCAAAGAGGAGCTGTACAAGATGCAGAAGGGTATGGCTGATATGGCCCCCCCTAGTTTTGGCGCATTGGATATGAATGGTGATCCAATGCCAATGGAGGTGGATTCTGACTCTGAGGAGGATGTCCCTTTGGCTTCATTGCCAAAGCCTGTTGGAGTTAGAGGTTCTGGTGAGGGATCTGGTTTGTTTCCTGTTAATGGTAAATCTGTTGGTGGTGCTGGTCCTCAAGAAGCTTCTAGGACCAAGATGGTGAAGCAAAGAGCTCACTTTGAGAGGCCAGTAGTGTCTGGTAAAGTTAATGTTATGGACTCTGTCCTGGAAAGGATGAATCAGGGTCAGGTTTCCCTATCTTATGGGGAATTGTATGCTATCAGTCCAGGGTTGGCTGATAGGCAGAAAAAGTTGTTGACAAGGAGAAGAGTTTCTTCTGGTGAGGTAGAATACATTTGTGATTCTGCTGAAAATTTTGGTGAGGGGTTGGAAACTCATTTTTCTGCTCCTCTGGGATATGTCAATGTCACTCTGAATGGCAGGGAGGCAAGGGCATTGGTGGATTCAGGTTCTCAGATAAACCTGATTTCTTTGTTTGAGGCAACTCATATGGGCCTCCCCATCAAAACTGGTATTGGTGGGAATTTGAGAGGGATCGGTGGCCATGTCACTGAATTGGTTGGAACTTCAGAGTTTGTGAAGTTAGATGTTGGAGGAGCCTCAGGGAAGGTTCATTTTTACATTGCTAAAGGTAATGTAAAAGCAGTTTTGGGTGGGCCATTCTTGATGGATTTTCAGGCAAGAATTGGTTATCAATTTGATTTGGGAATCAGTTTGGAGTTGACTGGCGAAGACGAAAGGAGACTTCACATGAGGTTGTCATCCCCTGGAGAGGATGGTTGGGAGACTAGGCCTGGTTTATCTTCAATGTGCCAGTGCATGGACTGCTCCAGGAGAAGGAAGGAAGTGGGTGCTGCCTCTGGTTTTTTGGAGTGCAGCTCAGGCTCTATTGAGAGTCTGTCTTTTTTAGAGTAATGAGGGCTGATCACCCTAGTGCTACAACCTCTCCCCAAGATGAGGAAATCCCAGGTTGTAGTAGGTCAGCTCCCTTGGAGATATACCAAGTGGATTTTCAACTTTCTCTTTTTAATGTTTCTCTTCTCTGCAAGTATTCATCAAGTTTTTTATCAAGTCTCTGTTCTTTCTCAAGATTCTTAATTATTTTTAATTCTAGTTCAAAGAAGAAGATTGGTTATATATCTTTATTGAAAGATATGCGGAAAAGTTTTGGTGTGGTGAGATTGGGGTCTAAAAGTAAGTCCTCCCAATTGTGCACCGCTAGGGTTTCTTCTACACCTTCAAAAACATTACCTGGGCCACACCTGTGAGCATTGGGGAAACCCCTGGGTATTTTTGTAGGTCAGAAGAAAACTCAAGAAAAGAAGACAAAAATTTCAAGATAACTCATGAAAATCAAGAAAAAAATCTGAAGATAATGAAGAAAGAAGATGCAAAATATTTTTGTGAAGATTGTCAAGATCTATTTTTGGGCCTCCAGCATGAGGTTAAACTGCAGAAAATTATGAAGAGAGAAGATCATCAAGATCGACTTTTGGGCCTCCAGCATGAGGATAAACTGCACAATTTTAGAAGGTGTGATTCAGAAGATGAATCAAGATTTGAAGATTTGGAAGTTGGAAGCAAGGATGAAGATGTGGAATTGCGGAAAAGTTTTGGAGTGGTGAGATTGGGGTGTAAAAGTAAGTACTCCCAATTGTGCACCGCTAGGGTTTCTTCTACACCTTTCAAAAACATTACCTTGGCCACACATGTGAGCAATGGGGAAACCCTTGGTTTTTGTTCCAGGTCTGGTGATGAAGAATTCCTGAAGATCCCTCAAGTTGAAGGTGGAGCGGCAAAGTATAAGAAGGTAGCGCAGAAGATTAGGCCTGTCAATGAGCCTATGCCTGTGGGTTTGAATCCGCCTTTGAAAAGACCTCCTTTTTTGAGAGATCCGTACAGTACTCTTTTGGTGAAGAATCCTCCAGAATTCGTAGAGACGGCTAGGGTGACTGTGGAAAGATTGAAAGTTGTTAATTTTGGTCCTGATGGGTGGTTGTCTGAAGAAGAAAAGAAGTTGTTGTTGCACATTATTGTGCTAAGGGAAAAATCTGTGGCATTTGTTGAGGAGGAAAGGGGTGTATTGAAGCACTCTTATGGGGAACCTTACTTGATTCCTGTGGTTTGTCATGAACCTTGGCAAATCAAACCTATTCCAATTCCAGCCGCTATTAGAGAGGATTTTGTGGAGATTGTTAGGGAAAGAGTCAGGACTGGATTATATGAACAATCAACATCCAGTTACTAAAGTACGGTGTTCTGTGTAAAGAAGCAGAATGGAAAGTTGCGGGTTGTTCATGATCTTAGAGCCTTGAATAGAGTCACTATCAAGGAAGCTGGTATGCCACCAAGTGCAGAGGATTTTGTTGAAGCTTTTGCTGGAAGGGTGTGTTATGGTTTGGGTGATATTATGGGTGGTTATGATGAGAGGGAACTACATACGGATTCAAGGCCTCTCACAACTTTTGAGACTCCTTTGGGAAGATTTCAGCTCACTAGGTTGCCTCAAGGAGCAACTAATTCAGTGGCAGTTTATCAAGCACAGATGGCTTGGATTTTGCAGGATGAGGTTCCTACTCATGCTGGTATTTTTATTGATGATGGTGGAATTAAAGGACCATCCACTGATTATGGTAATGAGGTGTTAGTGGAGAACCCTGGCATAAGGAGGTTTGTGTGGGAATATGCAATAACTCTAGAGAGAGTGTTGTTCAGGATTGAAGAGGCTGGTTTGACCATTTCAGGGTCAAAATTCTGTTTTTGTGTTCCTGCTTTAGAAATTCTTGGTCATGTAGTATGTAAAGAGGGAAGGATTATGGCGAAGAAGAAGATTAATAAAATCCAGTCATGGCCAAGGCCTAAAAATACTACTGAAGTCAGGGGATTTTTGGGTGTATGTGTATATGTCAGGATTTTTATTAAGGATTTTTCTTTGTTGGCTCCACCTTTAAGGAGGTTGACCAGAAAAGATGCAGATTGGGAATGGACTGAAGAGTGTGAAGAGGCTTTTCAGAAGTTGAAAAAGGTTGTTGGTGAAGATATTGTTCTTCACAAGTTGGATTATGGTGTTGGTGCTGGAAAAATTTATCTGGAAGTGGACTCAAGTTATATTGCTGCTGGTGCTGTTTTGTCTCAGGAGGATAAGACTGGGAGGGTCAGGCCAGTAAGATATGAGTCTGTGGTGTTTAATGAGGTGGAATCTAGGTATTCTCAACCTAAGTTGGAATTGTGTGGCGTGGCTAAAATTTTAAAGAAGCTACAGACGGTTTTGTGGGGGCAGCATTTTGAGCTGCAGGTGGATGCAAAATCTTTGGTTCAGATGATCAATACACCTAGTCTTCCAAATGCTCCAATGACTAGGTGGGTGGCATTTCTTCAACATTTTTCTTTTGACCTGGTACACAAACCAGGTAAAACTTTTACTATGCCTGATGGATTATCAAGGAGGCCACCTACAGATGAAGATTCTGATGCTGAAGAATTTGATGAGGATGTTCCAGTGGTTAGGGCCAGCACAAAGGATGCTGAAGATTTTTCTGACCTCCCCCAAGAGGCTAAACTGGCTGGATCTGATCTTGATTCTGGTGATCAGGATGTTTTTGTTGATGAAGATGGAGTTGTTGTTTGGGACAGCTCAAAATTGGAAAAGGGTGTTTTTGTTAGTGAACTGGATTCTCACAAGGTTCAGTGGAAAGAGAAGGACATGCCAAAATTTAAGGATTGATGTCCTGGTTGGGCTGCTCAATTGGCTCATGTTCACACTGGTGATTTTGGTGACAGAATTGTACCCTTGGATGTTGTTTTGTTGGATTTTGAAGATGAGACCTGGGGTTAGTCTGGGTTTTATTTTATTTTGGTGGAATATCTGTTGACCTTGGAGAGGCCAGATAGTTGTGATGATGATACTTGGTTGGCAATCAAGGAGAAGAGTCCTGGATTTTATGTGTCAGGAAGGCGGCTGATGAGGAGGAGACATCCAAATCCTCAAGTGGTGTTGACTCAGAAGAAGGGTCAAGAATTGGTTTTGAAGTCTTTGCATGAAGACCTTGGTCATAGAGGCTTTGGGGAGACTTATAGAAGAGTAGCAGACAGATTTTGGTGGCCAGGTATGAGGTTGTCTGTGCAGGGTTGGGTTCAATCTTGTGAAGAATGTCAAAGAAGAAGTCACTTGAAACCTAAAGAGGTGGGCCGTGCTACTGGAGAATCAATTGTTTTTGGAAGAGTCAGTCTGGATGCTGTCCATATAAAAGAGGGCAGGTATAAATACTTGATTGTTGCTAGGGATGATTTGTCTGGTTGGGTTGAGGCAGTGCCTCTGGTTAATTTGACTGCCAAGAATGTGGCAGAGTTTTTGAAGAAGGAGTGGATTTATAGGTATGGGTTAATGAAGTTGGTGACTGTTGATGGCGGGCCAGAGTTTGGTGCCGAATTTAAAGAAGCTGTGGCTAGTGTTGGTTCTAAAGTTAGAGTGGCTACACCGTATTATCCTGAAGCTGAAGGCATGGTTGAAAGAGGCCATCAAGTTATCAAGAATGCTTTGGTGAAGATGTGTGGAGATAGTGCTGAAAAGTCGAGGCATTATTTACCCTTGGTGTTATTTGCTGATAGGGTCACTGTGAAGAGGACAACTGGCTATTCTCCTTATGAGTTAATTTTTTGTCAGAAAGCGGTTCTACCAGTGGACTTGGAAGCTGTCTCTTATCTTGGAATTGATTGGGATGACGTGCACTCAACAGAAGATTTTCTCTGTGCCAGGATGCAACAGTTGGAATGTAGAGAGGAATGTCAGGAGAAGGCATACTCTAGAATGATGAAGATTAGGAATCAATCAGTCAGGTACTGGGACAAGAAGTTGGCTCATAGACTCAGGAATCCCTTGAAACCTGGTTGTTTGGCTTTGGTGTATAATAGAAGTTTGGAGAGTCAGTGGGGGAAAATGTTTGCTGACAGATGGAATGGACCTTACAGAGTAAGATCTCAGGCGTCTGGAGGTTCTTATGTTTTGGAAGAGTTGGATGGTGCAGTCTTGAAAAAGAGGGTGGCTGCAGACCAAGTGAAGAGGTTTTATCCCAGAGGCACTAGGCATGAAGAAGATTGACTCTGCAATGAGGATAAACTACGGACCATTCTTTAATTTTGGTTTTTTTGTGGTGATGCTATGCATCTGTTTTTTGGAAACTTTTGTTAGAGGGTACCCATGGATGGGGCCTCTAGATTTTGATCTTGGCAAGTGTAGGGGTTACTGATGGGCTGGCTGCTCTATCAACAGTTACCCCAGATTGTCTGTTTCCAACCCTTTCTCTGAATTTGGTTGAACCCTAGTATTGGTTTATTTTCACAGGTTTTAGTCCTCTATGACTTTAAACTGGTAATTCCTTTGGTTTTCAAGTGCCGGACTCTTCACTTTTATTGGTTTTGCTTTATTGTGTTGGATGTTGTGATTTGTTGGTTAGAAGGTACCCAGGGGGGCTTCTAGATTTTATTGTGGCAAGTGTGGGGGTAACTGATGAGCTGGCTGCTCTGTAGAACAGTTACCCCAGAATATCGGTCTCAAGTCTTTTGTTTTTCCTAGTTGAATTCTAGTTCTGTTGTTTATTATTCAGGTTTCAAGTCCACTATGACTTTAAACTGGTTTGGGACTGGCTTCTTTATCTTTGGTTCTTTTAGATTGGTGGTGGATCACTGGTGGTCTCCCATCATTTTTACTTATTGGAGGGAGCCCACCCAGTGATCATTTCTATGGATCAGACTTTCCCTTATTGGACCATCTATGGAGCTGGACTGTCTTTGATTTTGCAGTTATGTTTTTTTTGCCAGATAGTAGTTTTACATTATTTTCTTTTTTCTATTTTTTTCTTTTAATTTTTTATAAGGGTTTTTTAAAATTATAAAATCAAAAATATAGGGTGTTACCACATCAGGGTCACCTGGATGTGGGCAAGCATTGGTGGGGAAAGGCTCATCAATTGGCCGGGCAATGCTATTTTCTTTTTTATTTATTATTTATTTCATGTGTTTCTGTGTTTCATTATTTTTATTATCTTCTGAATTTCTAAATTTTTTGAATTTTGTTTTCTGTTAAGCATTTAAAAGAATTAATTGTGTATCCACATCAAGGTGCACTTGGATGTGGGTAAGGTATCAGGGGATCAGCTCATCAATTGGCTGGGGGATACCATTTGTATTATTTTTTTATATTATATTTTATTTCATGTATTTTATTTCATTTTATTTATTAATTTTTTATTTTTATTCTAGTATATTAGTAAAAAAAAAAAAAAAATTCTGAAATTATTGTTATTAATTGTTTTATATTATTATTATGTTTCTAATCTTTTTGCAGGAGCTCATTGTCTGGATGATGAAGCTTCTGGAGGCTGGTCAGGATTGTGATGATGTTTTTTTTTTTGTTGGGGTTGTTGGAAGCACTGTGTTCTTTGAAATGCATCCTGCTGGAGAGATTATAGGGATTGTAATGGTCAGGAATTGGATTAGAGGGAAGTTCAGAGGAGGAAGAAGAAGAGGCAGGAATGGAGTGCTGGAGGGTGTGTTTAATGATCCTAGACATTTTCCAGTGGTCGTCCAGTAGGCGCTTTCTCAGGGATTTTTCAAAGTCATTCAAAGGTCCATGGAGGGCAAAGGCTTTTTGCATGTTGGAACACATGGTGCTTAGGTGTTTCTTCATGTCTCCATAATCCAGGGTCAAAGAAGTTTCAAGAGGTTGGCCAACTCCAATAATAGATTCAGGAGGAGGGGTGCCAACTAGACAAGAAGAATTGGATCAGTAATTATTTTTGTTGAAGAAATGGAATAATTAAATTGGTACTTACAGATTGGAAGCTCATCAAATCTGTAAGCAGCTGGGATTTGGATCTCTGACAATTTTGTAATGGTCATAGTGGGTGGATTAACTAGGGAAAGATATGGATTCTCATGGTCTTCCTCTCAAGGATCCTGAGAAGGTGAACTGGGATGCTGAGGTTCCTGGGGCCTAGTTGGAGCAGTGAGATTGTTTTTGTTGTTGTGGTTGTTATTTCTGTTGGATTCAGCTGGAGGAGGTGCCGGTGATGGATTACCAGGGTTGTTAAAGGATGGAGCAGGAGAGGGGGATTTGGAAGCAGACTGCTCTCTTCTGGATGGATATTTTGAAGAGATGGAACTGTCAGAAGAGTAGTTGGCTGACAGAGGAGAGGTGTAGTTTCTTTGTCTTAGTTGGGGACAAAGTTGTTGTTGTGGAGCAGTGTGTGGTGTTCTGGTTTCTTCTTGGGTTTCTCTGGCAGGTCTCTTAGAAATCTGGGAAATTTTGGTGCTTTTAGACTTTGGAAGGGTGGATTGCATTGCTCTGGGAGCAGTAGGAGGTAGTTGGGTTGAGTTGTTGTTGTTGTCTGGATGAATTTGGCTGTTTTCTGGCCGTTTTTGGAGGTTTTGGCCCTTATTTTCACTGTTTGGTGAGGCAGGCGGGCCGCCCGATGTCGGCCAGGCCTCCTGGACGCGGTCTAGAAGCCTGGGTGTTGATTTTGAAGCTTTTGGAGCTAATTTGGCGGAGATAAAAGCAGTTTCTTGTGAAGCTAAGGCTGGTCTTTTGGGAAGAGTGCAGGAAGCTGGGCTTCTGGACCTTCTGGAAGGAGCAGAAGATAGAGAGGAAGAGGAAGGACCAAGCTCTGGGGATCTAGTAGGGGATCTAGAGATGTATTTGTGGGAAGGTGAAGGAGGAGGAATAGGGTAGTTGGCGTCTCTGTCACATCTTTTCTTTTTGGAATAGCAAGAATCACAAGCCCTGTTGTAGAATTTGGATTCAGGATTTGGAAGAGTGAATGTGCAAGGTCTGCACATGTGGATGCACTGTTTGCAGGCATAGTCCTTGGGAGCAGTGAAGCAAGGGAGAGTAAAAGGGTTAACATCAGGAGATCCAACCATGATCTGTGGTGAGAAAAGATGATGAAAAGGGATAGGAGGAGATTTTTGTCAGTGATGGGTAGATGATGAAGTGAAGGTGGAAGTTCAGCAGGTTGGCTGTAGAGGTGTGCTGCATGAAATTGGCTGCGTCTATTTTATGAAAAAATCAAGTCAGTCCATCAAGACTCTAAACTGAAAAAGCTATGGTATCAAGACAGTCCATCAAGACTTTAAACTGAAATCTGGTTTCTGTTAGTCCTCCAAGACTTTAAACTGGCTGGTTTCAATATTTTATCAAGACTAGTCTGTCAAGAATTTAAACTGAACACTGTGTTAGTCCCCCAAGACTTTAAACTGAGGGTTGTGAGTCCCCCAAGACTATAAACTGAGGGAAAGGTTTTTGTTGTTGGAATTGGTTTTAAAAGATTTGTGGAGGGTATCCACAGGGGGAGCCTCCGAATTTAGCAAAGGCAAGTTTGGGGGTAATTGATGGGCTGGCTGCTCTATTTACAATTACCCCAGAATGTTAGTTTTTTCTCTGTGTCTTAATGTGGTTGATCTCTGGTTCTGGGTTTAATATTTAGGTTTTTGAGTCCCCCAAGACTTTAAACTTAGGGTTTTTGAGTCCCCCAAGACTTTAAACTGAGGGTTTTTGAGTCCCCCAAGACTATAAAATGAGGATGGTCCCCCAAGACTTAAAACTGAGGGTTGTTTGTGGTTACATTCTATAGAGGGTGTGGTCAATTTTTCTTTTCTTAATCAAACTCAAGTACTAGTGGAATTACAGAGGGAATCAAGAGATGAAATGAAGTGTTCAGAATTAGCCTTGAACTGGTGAATGAGGTGTCTTCTGTTCTCAATGTCCTGTGGATCTCTAGCAGGAGTGGATTGGAAGTAGTGAAGCAGAAGTTGTTTCTGTTGAGATGTGTGTTGTTGGAACTTGGCCTTGATAGTGGGCAAGTGCGTTGGTGTTGGTGGTGCAATGGATCCTACATTGTTATCATCACTATCAGAAGAGGGAGGAACTGAGAAGTTATCAGTTTTAAAGTTGAAAGAAGAAATGAATTTTCTTTACCATCAGATAGACCAGGGATGGGGGAACTAGTTGCTTTATGGGTTGTGGCACTCTTCTGGGAAGTGTGGAGCTTTTTGATTAATCTGGGTATCAGGATGGATGGCCTAGATCTTTTGGTGCTGGCAGAAGAAGGACCAGGTTGAGGTGGAGGTGAATCTGTTGTGGAAGAAAGTGGACCAGGTCTGTGGCAGGTCTTCTTTCTGGATTGGCAGACATCGCAGGACGCTCTGTATGGATGGACAGGTGGTGTCATGGCGCAGATTAAATTATTGTCGATGCAGTATTGGCAGGGGCCCATTTCAGAGGCAGATTTGGGAAGAAGGTTAAACATGGTGGTTGGATGAAGAAAGAATGCGGACATTCTCAATTGGAGGGAGTATGTGGTCTTCCAACATTGGCAGGGGCCTTTGTTGTGTGATTTGGTGCTGTTTGTGCATGTCTTAATTGACATCTGTTAAGGAATTGGGTATTTTTCTGGTTTTATTCCGTGGATATTGGGTCTGCGGGTATGTGGGTACTATCATTGGATAGCCCTGGTTTTTTTCTATATTTTATGTCTTGTAGACATTTTTCATATTCTGAGTTTTAAGGGGTCATTTCCTCATTTTTCATTTATAAAAGATTGCTGTTTAATTTTGTTTTTCGTGTTTTAAGGGCTAACCTTAAGTCTTAGGGTTAAGTGCTTAGTACCATTTGATAGAGCTAATTTTTCTCTATATTTCATGTCTCAATGTTGTTATAGTGAAATTCCGTGTTTTAAAGGTTTTAGTAGTTGTAGCTAAATTTTCTAAGTAGATTAGTTGTTTTTATTGGGTTTCTGGCTTCAGGGAGGCCGGGCCGCTTCAGGCGGCATCTCCGACGTTGGGCGGCCCGCCCGCCTCTGTTTTAGGAGGTTGGGGAGCACTCCAGGAGGGTTTTTTATGCAATTTGGCGGGTACAGGCACCAGATTGGTGGGTGCGCATGGGCTCTTAGTTAGTGGTCTGTGTGTACATAGTGAATAAGACAGTTTGGGGCAACCTTAATCATCATACAACCATCCGGTGTGGTAGCCTAAAGTTTAGTACGGCACCTAAGTATGTAAATGGAGTTATTACGGCGTGCAGGATTGGCGTTATTATTTTTTATAAAAAGGGTTTTATTTAATTTATTGGAGTTTAAAATATGAAGAAATTGGTCACGAGCGAATGCCTACACAAATACAATTTATTTTACGGAGAAAACTTATTTTTACGGTCTGAAAAATTTTTAAGTATCAAGTCAAGTCACTCAAGAACCTTGGGAAATTTTCCCAGAATTTTTACTATTTTTTTTTTATATTTTTAAATGAATTTTAAAGTTTTATAGAAATATTTACGTTTTCAAAAATTACTTAACTTTGATGAATTTTCACGGGGTAATTAGAGCTGCGCAGACTACGAAAATTAGTTTGGTATGTAAAGAGGAAGTAGCTCTATTATGTGTAATTTTTCTAGATTTTTTATTATGGTTTTAAGGTTCTAAATTGAGTCCGGAAGTCCGGACGGACTCCGTACAGACTCCGCTTTGACTCTGTACGGACTCCGCTTTGACTCCGCTTTGACTCTGTACGGACTCCGCTTTGACTCCGTACGGGCTCCGGATTGACTCTGGAAGAGCTCTGGAGGGGAAAACTTAGGCACGTGACTAGGAATACTTAAGCGCTTCTCAAACTCGAAATTGAGAGGGGGGGGACACATCATACAGCTTAATCATTGACCACCACGGTCTCATTTTTTTTATTACTCAACAAATTAAATAAATTTGTAATACCCTTATAACTTTATATTTTTTTTATTTAACATTTTAGAAATACTACTCAACAATTAAAATCACACTTCATACAGGGTATCTTTAGAAAGGTCTTCATCGCTGGGACTTGATTATTGCTGTCTCATAAAAATTCAAATTATTATAAAAACATAAAAGTCAATCTTTACAGATCTTTCATTGGTACACCTTAATTGTTGTTATCAGTATTTCTTTATCAACAGCCACGATCATTTAATCTCAATAAGCGTTAATTATTTTAGAGTTTCATTATTTTTATCAATCAGATCTAAGTAGATTGTTTAGCTTAGTGATTTAGAACACCTACTTTGTTATTTTTATTGGAAGGACGGGGTTTTCAGCTAAATCCATATATCTCCTCCGGATTCTGCTTACAGCAAGGCGACTGTAAGAGTTTACCTTACCATAGTTGGCGCCCAACGTGGGGTTCGATTTCTCTAGCTTTCTTTAAAAGACTTACTTGGATCAAGAACGTTATTAGCCTGCAAGAGGCTTATTTTCTGGAACTCTAATTGGATTTTTGTTATTGGCCTGCAAGAGGCTTGTTATTTTATCGATTGTTAACGCTTTTCATTACTTATTGGGATGTCTTCTTCTGCTGTTGCTTCTGGATCTTCTAACCCTCTTACTCCCTCAGTTAGAATTGTTTCTTGGGATGGCCCAAAGTTTGATGGGGAGGAGGTTAAATGGTTCATTAGCAGGTATGAAGCTGCTGCTGCTGTTGATGGTGCTTCTCATGTGGATATGGTGAAGCAAGTTAGGTTTTTTATTGCTGATAGGGAGGTGGAAAAAGAGGTTATTGCTATGCAGGCATTTAAGGACAAGGATTGGGTTAAGCTTTCTAAAGCTATGGTTGATAGATGGGGTGTTAGGTTTACTATGATGGACCTCAATAAAATTGTTGGAGACTGGCAAGCAAAAGGTGGAGTTTCTTCTATGGCTGACTTCAAAAAGCTCTGTGTTCAGTTTGATGAAGTGGTGGAATATCTCATACTGGTGGACGAGTTAGTGCATGAGAACCAAGCAAAAGATTTGTTTTGGACAGCATGCAGCAGGGATATTTGTATGGACATCTTGAAGGATCTTTCAAGAAAAGATTTGATGAAGGAACTGCCTAATGGTGAGCAGAAACTGCCGGCTCTGGAGGTTATCAAAGAGAACATTCAGGCCCATCTAAAGTTATTAGCGTTGGACAAATATCAAGAGTCTTGCACTCAATATGTTAGCAAGGTTAGCGAGGTTTTGGCCGAAAACAACGATATTATGGTCAAAGCCCAGGAGGCCAAGAAGGCACAAATGGGATTACCTGCTGCTAAAGTGGAGGGCAATGTAGATAATAAGATGGTCGATCACTTGGCCGATTTAACAAAACAATTAAAAATATTTGTTCAAGAGACTCAGAAGGCCAACAAGGCCCCAATCTCTTCTTCGTCGACGTCGACTTCTTATCAGTCTAGAGGTTATGAACGTCGAAATTATAATGGCAATAACAACTGTAACCGCTTCCCAGGCAATGGGAGAAATGGTGGGAATGGTGGTAATGGATATAGAGGTGGCTACAATGAGCCAAAGGTGTGCTCCTATTGTAATAGGAGGGGGCACAGAGCAACAGTTTGTTTTGCTCTTGATAAGGATATGGATGCTGGGCGAGTTTTATTTGATGGTAAAGTTTATAAATTTCCCGATGGTTTGTTCATCAAGCCCAGTGATGGACAGTCTCCTTCTGATTTGGTCAGAAGAAGTTTAACGGCTGAAAGGAGAGCCAGATTTGAAGAGGTGACGGATGAAGATGTTAATTCCAAGGGTGGCAAAAATGGTAATGTTAATGGTGGTAAAGCTGACAAGGGCAAGGAGAAAGAGGTCAGTAAAGCCACATTTTCTACTTCTTTTGGTGGTTTAGAGCTGGCGACGGTTGCCCAGGTGGAGGGTAGCTGTATGGCTGGCGAATACGATGTTAATGCTGCTAGAAGAGCAGCTGCTACTAAGGCGAAAAGTAGCATTCAGAGCCAATTGAGGGCTAATCCTGGCAAGGCCAATAACAAAGTGAACCCTTACTCTAAGGACAAGAATTCTAGTGCTCAAGCTGCCGCCAACAAACTGAACCCTTACTCTAAGGACGAATTATATATAATGCAGAAGGGGATTGCTGATATGGGGCCCCCTAGTTATGGCAAGTTTGATTTAAATGGTGAGCCTATGCCAGAGGATGATTCGGATTCTGAGGAGGACGTACCGTTGGCGTCTCTACCTAGACCAAGTTTTAGCGGTCCCATCCCAATGGAGGGAGTAAGAAGGACTAGCGATGGATCAGGATTAGTGCAAGAAGCTGGTGACGGAGTTAGGGTTATAGAAAGTGAAGATGGCTCGGTTGGACCTCAAGAGGTACCCAGGGCCAAGGTTGTTAAATCAAAGGTCCAGTATGAGCGGCCAGTAGTTTCTGGTCAAGCTAATGCGATGGACGCAGTTTTGAATAGGGCGAATCAACTGCAGATTCCCTTATCTTTGGGGGAGTTATTTACGATTAGTCCGGCGCTTGCTGAAAAGCAAAAGAAGCATTTGACGAGGCGTCGGGTTTCCACTGGAGAGGTGGAATATATTTTTGAAAATGCTGAAAAGTTTGGGGAAGATGTAGATATGCATTTTTCCGCTCCCCTGGGTTACCTGGTGGTAACTCTTAATGGTAAAGAAGTTAAGGCCTTGGTCGATTCAGGGTCTCAAATTAATTTAATTTCATTGGAACAAGAGACGAGTATAGGCTTGCCAATTAAAAGTGGAACTGGGGGAAACCTCAGAGGCATCGGAGGGCATGCAACAGAGCTGATGGGTACAGCTGAGCATGTCAGGTTAGGCATTGGTGGATCTGTTGGTAAGGTTCACTTTTATGTGGCCAGAGGAGCAGTCAAAACTGTTCTTGGTGGTCCTTTTTTGATGGATTTTGAGGCCAGGATAGGGTATCAAGCTGGCATGGGGATTAGTTTGGAGATCACTGGTGAAGATATGCGGAGGTTACATATGCGGTTAGCGCCTCCTGGAGATGAAGGTTGGGAAACACGGCCAGGGATTACTACTCTGTGCCAGTGTTGTGTTTGCACCAAGAAGCGGCATATAAAACGGACGGCTTCTGGTGAATTATGTTTGTTGGAAAGGGATGGATGCCCTCATTTTTTGGGGTAGCAGGGGCTGATCGCTCTAATGTTGTAATCTCTCCTCATAATGAGATCCCAGATTGCAATAGGTCAGCTCACTTGGAGATAATTCAAGTGGATTCTCAATTATTTTCTGTTAATATTACTTTGGAGTGCAAATACGTTTTGGACTTTTCTATATGTTTATGGGATTTACCCTGTTTTTCTATTAAATTTAAAAACGGTGAAAAAGGCAAAATGGGCCAAATTAGGTTGGATAAAAATTGGAAGGGTATGTTTTATGGCCTCCAGCAAGAGGTTAAACTGCAATTATCTCCTTCTATTTTGGACCTCCAGCAAGAGGGTAAACTGCGAAAATCTCATCAAAACCAAATTAAAAATCTCAGTATAAGTAAATCACAAAAAAATAATTTATGTGAAAAGGTTATTCCAGGCCTCCAGCAAGAGGTTAAACTGCAATTATCTCCTTCTATTACGGACCTCCAGCAAGAGGGTAAACTGCAAATATCACATCAAAATCCGATAAAAAATCTCAGTATAATTAAAACACAAAAAAATAATTTTTGTGAAAATTCAATTCCGGTCCTCCAGCAAGAGGTTAAACTGCCGACTTTCTTTACAGGTGATTTAATGTTGGATAAGGGAAGCAAAGGTGTTGGAAAATCTGTTTATAAATTAGACGAGGGAAAGGAGAAAAGGGTAAAATTTAAAAATGAAATAAAATATTTTTCTAATTTTTCTTATTCTGATTCTGGCGATGAAGAAGATTCATTTGATGAAAGTTTTAATGGCGATACAAAAGAAAATGTTTTACCTCAAGTTAATTTAGATGTGGACGCAGCCAAATATAAGAAAGTAGCAAATAAAGTTCGACCTATTAATGAGCCGCTACCTGCTGAATTAAATCCACCTTTGAGAAGACCAAGGTTATCAAGAGATCCTTATGAAAGTCCCTTGGTAAAGAATCCGCCTGAATTTTCTGAGACGTCAAGAATCACTTTTGAGAGACTGGGTGTTGTTAATTTTGGACCTGATGGTTGGTTGTCTGGAGAAGAGAAGAAGTTGTTGGATGTGATGGTCAAGCGAGAGAAGGCCATTGCTTTTGTAGAAGAGGAGAGGGGTGTGTTGAAGCATTCCTATGGGGAGCCTTACAAGATTCCTGTGGTATGTCATGAACCGTGGCAGCAGAAACCGATTCCTATTCCTGCTGCATTAAAAGAAGCCTATATTGAAGTTGTCAGAGAACGGATACGCACTGGATTGTATGAGCAATCAACATCAAGTTATTCTAGTCCGGTATTTTGTATCAAGAAACCGAATGGCAAGCTTAGAGTTGTTCATGATCTTATGGAATTAAATAGGGTTACAATAAAGGATGCTGGAATACCACCTAGTGCTGAGGAGTTTGTTGAAGCGTTTGCAGGGAGAGTGTGTTATGGTTTGGGAGATATTATGGGTGGATATGATGAGAGAGAGTTACATCCGGACTCAAGGCCTCTCACTACATTTGATACGCCACTAGGACATTTACAGTTAACAAGATTACCTCAAGGAGCAACAAATTCGGTTGCAGTTTATCAAGCTCAGATGGCTTGGATCCTTCAAGATGAAATTCCACAATACGCTGGATTCTTTATAGATGATGGAGGAATTAAGGGATCAACAACCAACTATGATAACCAGGTGTTGGAAGAGAATCCCGGGATACGCAAATTCATTTGGGAGTTTGCAATTACATTAGAAAGAATCTTGTTTCGAATTGAAGAGGCTGGCTTAACTATTTCAGGTTCAAAATTTTCATGTTGTGTGCCAGCCTTAGAAATATTAGGCCATGTGGTATGTAGAGAGGGTAGGATTATGTCCAAGAAGAAAGTTAACAAAATTCAGTCCTGGCCAAGACCCAAGAATACGACCGAAGTTAGAGGGTTTTTAGGCATTTGCGTATATGTTAGAATGTTTATCAAGGACTTTTCTTCATTGGCAGCTCCATTGAGACGGTTAACGAGAAAGGATGCAGACTGGGAGTGGGATGAAGAGTGTGAGAAGGCGTTTGTGAAGTTGAAGGAGGTTGTAGGGAAGGATTTAGTCCTGCACAAGTTGGATTATGGAAAAGGAGCTGGCAGAATTTATTTAGCAGTTGATTCAAGTCAGGTTGCAGCTGGGGCGGTTTTGTCTCAGATGGATAAAGCTGGTTACATCAGGCCAGTTAGGTATGAATCTGTAGTATTTACTGAGGTCGAATCAAGATATTCTCAACCAAAATTGGAATTATGTGGTGTGGCGAAAATACTGAAGAAACTTCAGCATATTTTGTGGGGGCAACATTTTGAGTTGCAAGTGGATGCGAAATCGTTAATCCAGATGATTAATTCCCCAAGTTTACCGAAGGCACCCATGACGAGATGGGTAGCTTTTATTCAACATTTTTTGTTCGATTTAGTTCATAAGCCTGGCAAAACCTTTACTATGCCAGATGGTTTATCAAGGAGACCACCCACTGAAGAAGATTCAGACTCAGAAGAGTTCGATGAAGATATACCTATTATCAAAGCCAGCACTAAAGGAGCTGAAGACTTTCCATACCTCCCCCATGAGGTTAAACTGGCAGGACTATTGTGTTTAGATTATGATGATGATGACCTCCACCAAGAGGATAAACTGGAAAATAGTTTTTATGTTAATAAAGGTGTTGGAAAAGGTGTAGATAAATTCGGCAGAGAGGAGGTAGAAGAAGATGTGGTGTATGTAGAGGAAGATGGATTGGTAGTGTGGGATAGTAGTAATTTAAGGAATGGTGTATATGTTGGAGAATTAGAGAATTTAAATAAAAAGGTGGATAAAGAGAAAGAGGTATTTTCGAATACGGTTTACGAAGGATCCAAAGGTTCAGAAGAAAAACGTCGACATAGCTCGATTAAAGATTTATTTAGGGGTCAACGATTATTGGCTCATTCATGTGCAGGTGATATTGGTGATAGAGAAGTCCCTATTGATGTTATATTAATCGATTTTCAAGATGAAGTCTGGGGTCAGACTGGTTTTTATTTTTTTTTAGTCAAATATTTGTTGACTTTAGAGAGGCCAGAAGATTGTGAAGACGATGAATGGGTGGCTATCAAGAGGAAGTCATCTACGTTTTACTTATCTGGTCGACGTTTAATGAGGAGGAGATATCCAAATCCTCAAGTAGTTATAACTCAACAGAAGGGGCAAGAATTAGTTTTGAAATCACTGCATGAAGATCTCGGGCATAGAGGCGTTGGAGAAACGTTTAGAAGAATTTCTGATCAGTTTTGGTGGCCTGGCATGAAGATGGCTGTTAAACAGTGGGTTCAGTCATGCGAAGAATGTCAAAGACAAAGTTATTTAAGGCCAAAAGAACCTGGACGCGCAACCGGTGAATATACGCTCTTTGGGATAGTTTAGATGCCGTTCATATAAAAGAGGGACGGTATAAATATTTAATTGTGGCCAGAGATAATTTATCTGGTTGGGTAGAGGCAGCGCCTCTTATTAATTTAACTGCTAAAAATTTGGCAGAATTTTTTTTGAATAATTGGGTATATAGGTATGGGGTGATGAAGTTGGTGACGGTAGATGGAGGTCCTGAATTTGGGACAGAGTTTAAAGAGGCCGTATTGAAAGTTGGATCAAAGGTTAGGGTAGCAACCCCATATTATCCCGAAGCTGAAGGCATGGTTGAAAGAGGGCATCAAGTTATTAAGGATGATTTAGTTAAAATGTGTGGGACAAGTGCCGAAAAGTGGAGGCACTATTTACCTATAGTTTTATTTGCTGATCGAATCACTGCCAAAAGGACGACCGGATTTTCACCTTATGAACTTGTTTTTGGACAGAAAGCAGTTTTACCGGTTGATTTAGAAGCTGAATCATATCTTGGAGTTGACTGGGACACGGTCAAAACTACTGAAGAATTATTGTGTGCAAGAATGATGCAGCTAGAAAAGAAAGAAGAATATTTAGAAAAGGCATATTCGCGGATGATGAAGATCCAAAATCAATCAGTCAGATATTGGGATGAGCGGTTGGCACATTGATTAAGGAAACCTTTGAACCCAGGAGATATGGTCCTGGTGTATAATAGGAGTTTGGAAAGTCAGTGGGGAAAGATGTTTGCAGATAGGTGGAATGGACCGTATAAAATCAAGGAGCAAGTTTCAGGCGGTTCATATGTGCTAGAAGAGTTGGATGGAGTAGTATTAAAGAAGAGGGTAGCAGCCGATCAAGTGAAACGGTTCTATCCTAGAGGCACCAGGAGTGCCGAAGTCTTCCTCCGCAATGAGGATAAACTATGATATCAATGAAACTTTATGGATTCCTCCGCAATGAGGATAAACTATGACATTTATGAAATTATATGGACGAACTCCGAAATGAGGATAAACTACAATTTTAATGACTTTTATTAAATTTATACCTCAGCAACGAGCATAAACTATGATATCTACGAAATTTTATGGATTCCTCCGCAACGAGTATAAACTATCTTCTTATTTTTATCAAAAATACTTTACTATCGTTACACTGCATATGGGCAACGAAACTGTGATGAAACATAACGAAATACGAGAAAACCTTCATTGAAAATTTTCAAAATTTAAAATTCTTAAAATATGGGTGAAGATAGTGTTGGAAAAATTTTAAAATTTATTGGAAGAAGTGTTCACAGGGGAACCTTCTTAATTAAATATTGGCAAGTGTGGGGGTAATTGATGGGCTGGCTGCTCTATACACAATTACCCCATAATGTTCGTTTCCAAAATTTTCCCTGTTTCTAGTTGAATCCTGGCTTTGTCTTTTAATTATAGGAAGTCCACTAAGACTATAAACTGGAACGAATCAAGAGACACTGCTCTCAACGCCGGATTCAAGATTTTTTTATTTTGTTTTTGATTTTTTATGTTAGATTGTGATTTCTTTTCTTTAATATATATTATGAATTAATGTAAAGGTGATGCTCACTGGTGGTCTCTAATCATTTTTATAAATTGGAGGGAGCCCAAAACTTTAATTTATTTTCTTTTCTTTTCAATTTCTCAAAATTGTGTAACCACATCAAGTTGCACTTGGATGTGGGTATGATGTCGAGGGTACGTCTCATCAAATGGCCGGGGGGCATCTTTTAAAATTTTATTTTAAAAAAAAATTTTTTTATTACATTTTTTTTTCTCTTTCTTTTCACATTTGTTTATCTTTCTTTAAAAATTAAATTTTAACTTTTATTTCAAAACTATCTTTTCTAAATCTTATATTTTAAATTAAAAACAAATTAAAATAAAATAAATAAATAAATAAAAATAAAAAATAATAAAAATAAAAAATAAAAATAAATAAAAATAAAAATAAATAAATAAAAATAAAATAATAATAATAAAAAAAAAAAAAAAATGAAAAAATTAATTAATTAAATCAAAATTATTATTATATTTCTTAGTTTTATTTTTCAGTCTTCATTCTTTTTTAGTTTTTATTCATTTAGTTTAGACAGGAAACAGGGTCTAGGGGAACTCAATACATATGGGATTTTACTTCAAGACATCTGTTAGTCCTCCAAGACTTTAAACTGGCTACTGTTCAAGACGTTCTTTAAGGTTTTTTATACATATTTTGGATCTTTTAGTCCTCCAAGACTTTAAACTGGCTACTGTTCAAAACGTTCTTTAAGGTTTTTTTTTTATATATGTATTTTGGATCTGTTAGTCCTCCAAGACTTTAAACTGGCTACTGTTCAAGACATTCTTTAAGGGGTTTTTTTTTATACTAATTTTGGAGCTGTTAGTCCTCCAAGACTTTAAACTGGCTACTGTTCAAGACTTTCTTTAAGGTTTTATACAAATTTTGGAGCTGTTAGTCCTCCAAGACTTTAAAATGGCTAATTTTCAAGACTATCGTTAAAATTTTTTATTGGATTTGTTAGGTCCACCAAGACCTTAAACTGGAGAGTTATCAAATGTTAGGTCCACCAAGACCTTAAACTGGACTATTATCAAGTGTTGGGTCCACCATGACCTTAAACTGGATTTCTTATCGATTAAATGTTTGGTCCACCATGACTTTAAACTGGTAGTTCATTCATCGTTTAGTCCACTATGACTTTAAACTGGAAAATTAATATCTGCAGGATAATTCAACATTCATTGGACCACTATGGCCTTATACTGGATTACTTGTCGATCAAATGTTTGGTCCACTATGACATTAAACTGGATTATCAAATTTATTCAATCTTTGGACAAGCCTAGGCCTTACTTAGGAATATATCAAGATATTTATGCACTTAAACGATCTTTGGTCCACCAAGACCATAAACTGGCAATCAATTATATGTTTGGTCCACCAAGACCATAAACTGGCAATCAATTATATGTTTGGTCCACCAAGACTTTAAACTGGAATGTCAATCTTGTTTGGATAACTCAATTCAATCTTTTAATTTATCACTGTCCACTAAGACTCTAAACTGGTTATTCAATTATTTCTGGAATTGGGTGCTGATAGCTTTAGGAGGTTAAAATTTTAGGTGGTAATGATGCTAAAGAAAGCATAATGGTTAATTAGGTGAAATTTGTGGCGCTTTAACATGGTCTAAAGTTAATATTATTATTGGAAGCCTGGCAAAAGTATTTTATGGGTTTGCTGTATAGCAAAGTTTGAAAATTGTGATGAAGGAATCAGAAGTTAGGATGGTAGTTGGATTTTAGGGAATGATTTTTTTTAGTGCCTCATAGTTAGGCCATTTTTTTTTTGGTGTGAAGCTTGGAGGACCTTATGGCGAGATTGGAATCATAGAATTCGGCTCAGTGGGGGGCCCTATGAGGTTGGAATCAGGAGTATTCGGCTCATAGGAAGATCCACTCTCTCAATGCTGTGACAAGAAGGAAGACTGGTATATGGGAGTCTGAAGGGATTCAAACCTTGCTCTCAGTAGTGGAATCATCACAAGATTTATATTATTTTATTTTATGTTATATCAAGCCAGAGAAGAAAGAAAACATCATTTATGTTGAAAGTTTAAGAAGACCAAGCAAAAACAAAATTTTATCAAGTTATACTGTTAGAAAATATAATTTCTTTGAAATTGTTCAACATCATTATCAAAGCTTTGCATTAAAATTCTTCTTTTCATGAGGTCTTCATGGTTATTAGCTGGAGTTTCTTGAAAATAGGCCAGCATTTTTCGTTTCAACTCATTAGTAAAGTCAAGAAAAAGATAGCGATGAAAATTTGGGTAATGATTGATATAGTCCGTCTTCACTCTACCAACATCATCAGTGTTGGTTATTTCGACAGCTAGAAGTTCAAATATGTCATTAAGTTATAGGTTTAGTCAATTTTGATTAAAAGTTTTTTTTTAGTAAGATAAATAGGGTCTTACATTTAGAGCCAGGAAACATAGTCTCAGCAAAGTTAGTTGGGGGTACTGGCGTTATAGGATTAGGATCTTGTAAAGGCAAAATTAGGCCGGGATCCGTTGATGAAGATTGAACTTTTGAAGCTGTTTTTGATCTTATTCGTTTTAAGAAGACAGGAATTTTGGATCGCTTTTTAGAAGTTGAGGGATCAGGGAGAGCTGCTGGTCCTAAATATACGTTTGTTTTAGAAGGAACTATTGGCCGGTTGCATTTGACTTTTTTCACACGGCATAAGTCGCAAGCTGTTCTGCCAGGAAGATTAGGGTTGGACATTAAACAAGGTACCTGGTATCAAGCGCAGAGTTCACATGGAGCGACAAGTTCTTTGGAAGACATATTGATGAAGATGAATTTTATAGTTGATTAAAGAAGATGGTGGTTGAAGGTTAAAGATGAATATTGTGTTCGACCACTTATGCAAAGTTTTAAGAATGAGGACATTCTCGATTGGAGGGAGGATGTGGTAGCCTAAAGTTTAGTACCGCACCTAAGTATGTAAATGGAGTTATTACGGCGTGCAGGATTGGCGTTATTATTTTTTATAAAAAGGGTTTTATTTAATTTATTGGAGTTTAAAATATGAAGAAATTGGTCACGAGCAAATGCCTACACAAATACAATTTATTTTACGGAGAAAACTTATTTTTACGGTCTGAAAAATTTATAAGTATCAAGTCAAGTCACTCAAGAACCTTGGGAAATTTTCCCAGAATTTTTACTATTTTTTTTTATATTTTTAAATGAATTTTAAAGTTTTATAGAAATATTTACGTTTTCAAAAATTACTTAACTTTGATGAATTTTCACGGGGTACTTAGAGCTGCGCAGACTACGAAAATTAGTTTGGTATGTAAAAGGGAAGTAGCTCTATTATGTGTAATTTTTCTAGATTTTTTATTATGGTTTTAAGGTTCTAAATTGAGTCCGGAAGTCCAGACGGACTCCGTACGGACTCCGTACGGGCTCCGGATTGACTCTGGAAGAGCTCTGGAGGGGAAAACTTAGGCACGTGACTAGGAATACTTAAGCGCTTCTCAAACTCGAAATTGAGAGGGGGGGGACACATCATACAGCTTAATCATTGACCACCACGGTCTCATTTTTTTTATTACTCAACAAATTAAATAAATTTGTAATACCCTTATAACTTTATATTTTTTTTTATTTAACATTTTAGAAATACTACTCAACAATTAAAATCACACTTCATACAGGGTATCTTTAGAGAGGTCTTCATCGCTGGGACTTGATTATTGCTGTCTCATAAAAATTCAAATTATTATAAAAACATAAAAGTCAATCTTTACAGATCTTTCACTGGTACACCTTAATTGTTGTTATCAGTATTTCTTTATCAACAGCCACAATCATTTAATCTCAATAAGCGTTAATTATTTTAGAGTTTCATTATTTTTATCAATCAGATCTAAGTAGATTGGTTAGCTTAGTGATTTAGAACACCTACTTTGTTATTTTTATTGGAAGGACGAGGTTTTCAGCTAAATCCATATATCTCCTCCGGATTCTGCTTACAGCAAGGCGACTGTAAGAGTTTACCTTACCATACCGGAGGTGATCTCATTGTTCCTCACTCAGTTTTCACTGTTTTCTGGCCACAATTGGCTGTGTTTGTTGCAAGTAAGTTCTTCATTTAACTTAACTTTGGCAACTGTTTTCTCTGTTATAGTCTTGCAAGCTATAGCAAGTATTATTGCTGTCTCTGGTGTGGATTTGCAGCCTACATCAAGTATCTTTACTGTCTCTGGTGTGGACTTTGTTCTACATTTCAGTTCTTTGGTCTGGTAGTTTATCTGGGGACTACTTTCTTGGCTCATCAAGCAGTCAAGTGTGTTGAAAAGGAGCTTTAGCAAAACAGGAACCAACTTACTTTAGCAAGTAAATCTCACTCTATTTTTCTAAAGGGACAGGGGATTTTCTCTCTGGTTTTTCTCCAACTCCCTTGGTCAAGGCCTATAGCTAGTACTATAGGATTGTCTACACCGTCTTAAAGCTCCAAACAAGTAATTAATATAATGAATAACTAAATAAGTATGAGGCCATGAGAATAGTGAGAAAAAATATCCTAAACAAGTATTATAGTAAGATGTAAAGGTTTTAATTAAGACAACTAGAATTATTTTCACACCAAAATTTATTTAATCAATTTAATTCAGTTATAAAGAGAAATTAATTAATTGTTTTAACCACTTTCAGTTATTAATTTAATTGAAACAAATAATTAATTTAATTGTAACTTATTTAAAGTGAGAATTTAATATTAATATATTAAATGTGTGTTTTAAGTTATTTAGTATTTCTACTGACACAGTTAAGGGTCAAAAAAGCTCCCAATATTTATGGATAATATTATATGATGAGTTGGATTGAATATCTAAGTTATATAAATCTATTTGTAATTCCATTATAAGTTAAATATAATTAAGCTTATAATATCATAATTAATTTAATTAATTTCTTAGAAATATTAGATACATAGAAATGTACCATGTTTTTATAGAATATAATATTTGTTTATGTAATAAAACCTATTTAATAATAAAATTAAAAATATTAATTATTTTATTTATTCATAAAATATTTATCATTTTATTATTTAATAAAATAATTTATTGTAACTACATAATTTTATTCCCTTACATGATTTCAGTAATTTATTATATAAATTACTGGGCTCCTGAGATAGCCTGGCTGACAGGGTTTTCGGTATTATTTTCTACATTCTTTATAATTACATTAAACATATAACCAATTCAATTATAATACATATCAATAGTACTTATAAAGTCTTTGAATAGTATCTGAATTTATTAAATCTATATTTTCTACCAACTATAAGATTATAAGCCATATATAATTATTGAGATTAAAATTACTGAGACCCTTATATTTAGTTATATTTTAATACTTATTGGATTTGTACTACAGTATTCATATAGGACCATTAAAATCTTCTAGACAACTGACCACTCAAGCTAGTTCACGTCTCTGTACTCTACCTCAGCCTGTCATATTTTGTATTTATTTAATTATAAATTTATAGTCATTAACTACATAAAAACATCCTAATATTTTTATAGAATATAATTTTGTTTTGTATTTAAATGTATATACATTATATATAATAGTAAAATTAATATAAAAATTTATTTAAACATATTGTTATATAATTTTATTTTAATATAATATTTAATTTGTATATATTTAAATCCAATTTTTTCTTATTGTAATTTTACATAAGATTTAATTTGCCTCTTGATATAGCCTATATGAAAGTGGTATTATACACAAAGTTCTGTATGATTTTCATCTTTTCCCTCAAGTCTCAAACACTTTCTTGGTCAACTCCACAACATCAGCTTGAATCCTCTCAAGTAATGCAAGCTGAAGGTCTCCCTGACTGTGTTGGTTTTGTTGATGATACAACTATACCATTGAGTCAAAAGCCTGCTCATGATGGCAACCATTATTTTGGTTGGAAAGAAAGCTTTTATCAAGTGTTTCTCCAATTTATTATAATTCATAAACTAACTTTTATCTTGTATATAGATACTCTATTTCCATTTAACTTGTGTGTGATGTAAATTAAAAATTTATTGGTTTTCATAGTGTAAGCCCTGGCTCATGTCATGACTCTTTCATGTTCCAAAGAATGAGGATTTCTAAAAATTCTGACTCATATTTTGATGAATCGTAGTACCTCCTTGCAGACTCAGCATATGCAAGTGGAAAGGACATTATACCTGCTTTCTGAGGTGCAACTTTAGAAGATGACCCAAAATTAACCTTTAATTATCACCTTGCATAATCAAGGGTACAAATTGAACATTCTATTGGGGTTTTAAATGAAAGATTTTCTAGTCTCCAGGAGATTAGAATCCAATTTCAAAAAAAAATTGGACATCAAATCTGAAAATCATTGGATAATGACATGTGTAATAGTCCATAATTTCCTAGCTGATTTGAAGGATAAATGGTATGATCTTTATAAAGAAGAGGATCATGAACCCACACCAGCTCCCCCCCTAAATTCACAAAAATTACTTTTCACTGTGATACACTCCATTATTATGCCAATAACACTCCAACACTTCTCAACACAACCTTTTTAATTTTTCAAGTACTTTACAAATGATTAAGTTTTGTATTCTATTCACTTGGAATGGTTATTTTTTTTCATGTTGACTATGATTTTGAATTATCTGTTTAAGTCTCTTTTTTTCAACTTTCTTTGTTTTCCTTCATAAACTCAACATGAAATTGCATAATTTTTTAATCATTCTTTTTTTCTTTCATCACTCATGTATTTTTACTCCTCTACTTTTGCATCCCTCAATTAATTTGAAATCAATTATGTTCCCAACTCATCTCTCCAGGTAAGTCATTTTTTTATTTTTACTTATATCACCACAAATAATCAAGTGGACCCTGCTAGCAGATGCTTATCCCTTTATTCAGTTTTGATTTAACAGTAAATTTCATTTGATGTTGCATGAGCTAGTGTGCTCATTTTTCAGTGCACAGTCTTTCAAGAAGAATTATAGCTGAGCTGAAAATGAGTGAAGCCAAAGATAAGGATTGGCATCTGCTATCAGGTGCCCATGTTTTGTTTCTGGTGTGTCTTTGCTAATTATAGTTTTTTTTTTTTATATTTATTTTTAAGTGGATTTTTTTTTTGATTTTCTAGGTAAGAATGACCTTTTTTTTTCTCTCCATCTTTTCTTTCTTTTTTTCTCTCAATCATCTTGTTCTTTATCCCTCCTTGGCCTGTGAATTTTACCACCTTTCCCACCTCCTTGTCTTAGACATATCCCCCTTTCCTGGCCATTTTACCCCTTTTCCCCTTCTTGGCTGCCTCTAACCCCCTTTTCCTCCCTCATTGGTGTCATCTATTCAGAACCCCCTTTCCCCCCTTGTTGGCACTACACAATATAGCGGGTGGACTTGCTAGCAAGTCCTCAACCTGAACTTAGATGGAACTCAGACTAAACTCATACTGAACCCATACTGAACTCTACTTGAACACCCACCTAAAACTGTTCTTCTGATTGGTTTTCATCCCTGATTGTATGGTTCCTTTGTCAATAGCT
This sequence comes from Hemileia vastatrix, assembly GCA_030280995.1. NCBI lineage: Eukaryota > Fungi > Basidiomycota > Pucciniomycetes > Pucciniales > Zaghouaniaceae > Hemileia > Hemileia vastatrix. The sequence continues at coordinate 29,216,757 of JASXTE010000012.1, forward strand.
CAATGTGTGTTCAATCTGTGGTGAGTTTGGGTTCAAGGTTGTGGACTTGCTAGCAAGTCTGCCCCCCGTATTGTGTAGTGTGGTTTCCTTAATACCTCCCTAAATCCCCTCTAATCCCCCCAATCCCCCATATAACTCATCCTTTGTGTCCTTTATCTCACCACTACCCCCTTCTACCCCCCTTTAACCATGCACTTGTTAAAAGATCAATAATTTCATGAAAAATTATTAAAAATTCTTTGTTAATTATTTTTTGTTAACAAATGAGGAGAGGGGGGTGGGTCAAGATAAAGGGAGGTAAAAGGGGGGTAGGGGTGAGATAAAGACACCAAGGGGTTTCAGGGGGGATTCAGGAGGTATTCAGGGGGTATTTGAGGGAGATTTTGGGGGTTATTGAGGACACCAACAAGAGGGTAAAGGGGGCAATGAGGCAGCCATAAAAAACTGACAGATATGCATTTAAAAATTTAATTTTTTTTTTTTCATTCTTTTTTCAGAATTTTGGAAAACTTCCCCTCAGTTTCAATTGAAGTAATAATTATTCTTATTAGTTTTTTGTGGAAAGTTTGTAAGGTCATTTATTTTATCAAATTATATGAGTTTTTTAAATTTTGAATTTTTTTAGTTTTGAAAAATAACCAGTTTTTTTTTGTAGAAAAAAATGTTTATTTCTTCAGGTTCACCCCTTATTTCTCTCTCATCTTCTTCAATTTCAACTTTGTTTCAATCATTATCTAAAACATCAAAAAAATAATGCTAATTAAAATAAAAAAATAAAATTCACTTGAATAGTTTATTTGGCCATATATCAAATATCAAGTAATATAAAACTAAAATGAAGAAAAAAAATAATAATCCAAAGAAGTTACCAGAAGATGTAAAATATCTAACCAAATTATGAGGCAATTAAGATATATCAGTTATTAGTAATACTTTAAAACCTCAATTTATTTACCAAAATAATTCTTTTGATGGTTTAAAAGATGAAATTTTTTATCAACTATCTGATCTCATCACCACACTATATCAAATGACTTTGTCTTGCTAACTGATAATGAATAAAAAATTTTTGGGCTGCATCATGATTTATTTTTGATGGAGACCAGTATTTTTTAAAGGTTATTTATTCTCTTGGTAAGTCTAATACTTTTTGTTTCATTCTTAATATGATTTCACTCATTTTAATTCTATAGGCATCTATTCTTTGCTTAAAAATTTATCTAAAGCTGAAATAAATAATGAATTTTGAAAAATGGGACACCTTAGCTTATTTTAATTCATTTCTTTCCCTTTGGCTTAAAAAAATTGCAATAAAGCTTTGGAAAAAATCATGAACTTGCTACCAGAGTTGGAATACCAAATTGGTGTCACTTGGAATGGGAAGAGATTAGCAGTGAATATTGATTGTTTTCCAATGTTATAATAGGGGGTATCAATGATGACCGATCCGCAATTAAATTAATTGCGGAAAATAATCTGCATAACCCTATTATCTTCCGTAATTATTTTTGCTAATAATTGGGTTATTAGACACTTTACGTGTCAATGTTCACCTCTTATCCGACATTTTTTTACTCAATTTCTCATAACCACATCTTGCACAACTTTCTGTCATAACCACAGCTTGACGTACTTTCTGCCATAACCACATCTTGGACTACTCTCTGGATATGGCTTCTACCTTTCTGCACACTCACATTCTCGTCCCATCCTGTCCATTCTATCCACTCAGAACCCCTCACCATCTCATATGCTTGTTTCTGCTCCTTTTCATCTTCATTTATATTTTAACATGCCTCGTTGTCCTAGATCTTCTCAAAGGCAGCCATCACCGAGTTGTTCTTCAAATCCCACTACTCCCTCTTTCCCCCGCTCAGCCTAGAAATCTAAGACTGTTCCATTAAAAAAAGATGATCATCTCATTCTTATCAACTGGCTGAAAACCAAATCTAACTATGATTCTTGTTTTGGTACTGAGTATTCAACTAAAGTAGGACGGCCCCCAGCATCAAAAGTTAATGGCTATCTTTTAATGGCAAATGAATTATGGAATAAGACCAAGGGAAGGATTGATCTTTTGCCTAAACAGATGTCTGAACGCTTCAAGCATTACCGAGCCAAATACAAGAAAGCAAAGGCTCTTTCATCTTCCACTGGTTTTGGGATTACCGACATTGATATAACTAAGGGTATCAAATCCATAGACAATAAAATTGATTCTTTATGTCCTTACTTTAAAGAGATGGATGCAATTTTTGGAGAGCGTGCCAATGTTAATCCTGTAAACATGTTGGATGGAGAAGATCCTATCTCCAAACATGATGTTGAAGCAAATCTTTTCCCATCCTCTTCCTCTACTCAAGCCTTCCCTCATTTGAATGAGACATATCTAGATAGCTTTTCTGTAGATCCTATAGGTGATTTAACCCAACCAAATCTAACTCAGGTCTGTTTCTTTTTTCTTTTATCTTATCATTTCTATTCTTTATTTACTTATCTTTTTCTTATTTCTTTAAAGGCTGATGAACAAACCCAGGATCCTCAATCAACTGAGTCTGAAGGTAGTGACAATGATGAGGAGGAAAATATGACCTTGAACAAGAAGCATAGGGCTTCAAGTAGTCTAAATTTCCACTCACAAAGAAGACAAAAAAGTGATACTTCATCACAAACCCCTTTTTTGTCTATGGAACAATTTTTAGAGAAACGTGATGCTGGTAAGTGATACCATACCTCTTATTACTTTACTCTAATTTTCTTCCACTTTATATTAATTTTTATTATCACTCTAGAACAAGTAGAAATTTCTAAAGAGACTCTAAGCTTTGAAAAGAATAAATATGAGCTCTCTTTAAGGAGGGATGATAGGCTACAAGATTTGGAAGAGAGGAAGTATGAGCTCTCTTTAAGGAGGGATGACAGAGTACAAGATTTGGAAGAGAGGAAGTATGAGCTCTCCCTACAGAAGGATGATTGGGTCCAAGATTTGGAGGAGAAGAAGTTCAAGTTAACTCTTAGTATTGAAAAATCCAAAAAAGAGGAAAAAACACTTGAGCATCAAAACTTAATGGAACAGATGAAGTATAGGCATGATCTCCAAGAAAGTTCTAAAAAGAAAGATTTCTTGACCGAATGCATTAAAGCAAACAAATCTGTTGAAGAAATAGAACATTTAATGAAATTTTTTGTTGACTAGTTTCTTTTATTTCTTTCACACTTCATGTGTTCATATTTATTTGTACATAAATTTTACAATTATTTTCTGTATTTCTTGAAATTTTGTATTTTAATGTTAAATATTCTTTTTTAAATAAAATTTTCAAGTCTCCTTTGAAAATTTTCCAAATCCCCACCCCTGCATTTTTTTGAAGTAAGGGGTGGGTATTACCAAAATTCTTTCATGTCAAGAGTCTTGAAAGTCTTATATGAAACTTTGGCGTTACTACCCCCTGCATTTTACTGGTATCCCCAAAATTCTTACAAGTCAAGAATTTCACAAGTTTTATAAGAAATTTTTGTAATACTCCCCCCTGCATTTTATTGAAGCAAGGGGTGGGTATCACCAAAATTTTTCTAAGTCATCAATTTCACATGTCAGATTTGAAAATTTGGCAATACCCCCCCTGAATTCTATTGAAGTAAGGGGTGGAAGTCATCTAAATTTAATATTATTACATAAATTATTAAATAAATATCTAATATATATCAATTTCCCTAGTTTAAATTAATGACAATTCTTCAAGCCAAAATGCAGACCAAGTCTAGAAACAAAAGTTTGTGACTTTCCACAGGTATAGGCAAGAGGAACCCCATGAAACAAATAAATGTTATCATGATTACCTGTTACACAACCAAAGTTCATTTACTCATCACTTAACTTGAGAAAATTGATAAATATAAAATATTTATTAATAATTTATGAAAAATATAAAATTTTCGATTTGCAAGGGCCAGAGGGCAATTGGGATAGCTGAGGGCCAAATCACGAAGATCCCTGAGAACAAATATTGTTAGGATGAGGTTGGAAAGAACTGTTATGCTTTGAACCAGGTGGTGGATTCCAAGCTTGTCTGGTTAGAGGGGGAGTGGAATCATTCATCGCAGGCAGTAACTCGGCACGAGAAGTTTCAACAGTGGCTGGGGCTTCAGCTTCGCAACTTTGGTTTGCTTCTTGAAATAGATGATTTGATTGATGGACCTGAGATTGTAATGCATCTTGCTGGAGAGATGGGATAGGCTGTTGATTAAAAGGTAAGGGTTGAAGAGGATTGGCGGAAAATTGTGACTGTGGCAGCGGTTGTTGATGTAGCTGCTGGTGCTGTGGTGGCTGTTGTTGCTGTTGTTGCGCATGTTGATGGTGATGTTGTTGTGGCTGTTGTGGATATTGTTGGTAAGCTTGTTGTTGTGTATGCGGGTGTAGATTTTGATGGTGATGATGTTGCAGCTGCTGCATGTGGTGTTGTTGCTGTGGGTGGGGGTGATGTTTATGCAGTTGATTTAGTTGATGTGGATGTTGGGTTTGTGGTGGCTGTTGTGAGACAAAATGCGGCTGGGAAGGATTTGAATGGGACAAATGAGACAGTTGCATGTGAGACTGAGGGGTGGGCTGATGATGAGGGGGATGAAGTTGAGGTGGATTGGTACCAGGTGGATGGTTAAATAATCATTGATCAAAATCATTGTGCCCAGGCCTGCCCATTGGGTTGATTGCAATGAAGGTGGGCCAGGTTTGCCATGTGCGCACCAGGACCTTTCAGGTTCACGAGTCTGATTGGTGTCCATCATCTGATTTGGTGGAATAGGCCACTCAGGTAAATTGGCAGGCCTTGAGGGTGCAGCCATAACTCTTGGATCAGAATAAGATACACTTTGTGCTAAACTCCGTTATTATTGACATGAGACGGGTTGTTCATAACCTTTGGCTGGATGTGTGGTTAGAGCTGAAAGCTCAGAAGCAGGAGGAGCTGTGATGAAAGCCTTGGTGTCTTAGGGCTCTGTCACTGATGGAAGGGCTGGGGCAGAAGGTGCCACTTGCATTGAGACATCAGTTTTTATTTGTACAGGGGAGGCGGGAGAAGGAGGATTTTTTGACTGTACAACATGCTTGAAAGCATGTTTAAGCATTGATTGATAACTGTAAATAAAGAAAGAACTCAAGTTGAATTAATTTTTGACCCAATTGTCTCTTCAGAACATTTAAAAAACTTACCCATATGCCAACACTTTGACATCTTCTCATTTATCCTCCTTCATCAAATTGCTTAATGCTGCTTCTAATGTCGTGGCTTGATCCTCAACAAGAGGAACAAGCCCATCTAGTTCTTAGTATGGCAATACTGTTGGGGATAGCACTTTGAACAAAAAAATAGAGAAAGAAATTAGACGCATAAGTTGAGACAATGATCAACATATACCAACCAAAAGCACTTACATCATCTGCAAGAACAATGCACTTTTTGTCCATACTAGGGTTTGTGGAGGGCCAGATAAAATAAGAATGGGACCAGCTAGCCACGAGTTTGTATTCCATGACTTGATGGTTAGGAGAGACAGTCATTATATGACTGAAGTAAAGCTGGTGTAGGGAGACAGTGGGATCATACAATCTCAGCTTTACTGGATAATCTATTGGTGTGGGTTTTTTATGTTTCCCACAACTCAATATTTTCCCCCCTATTAACCACTTTGGTCTAGGAACATTAACAGGAGGCTTTATACTCATCATTCCGGCAGAGAACTGAAAAAAAAGAGAGAAACTGAGCAACACTAGATAGTGATCACTTAAACTTTTTTGTTGCATACTGACCTGAATTCTCAAACCTCTAAAATGGTGGTATCCTTACTCAACGGTGAGCTCAGAAGTTGCTGTGGCTGTGGCAATATGGTAAGGTAAACTCTTACAGTTGCCTTGCTGTAAGCAGAATCCGGAGGAGATATGTGGATTTAGCTGAAAACCCTGTCCTTCCAATAAAAATAACAAAATGGGAATTCTAAATCACTAAGCTAACCAGTCTACTTGGATCTGATTGATAAAAATAATGAAACTCTAAAATAATTAACGCTTATTGAGATTTAAATAAAAGTGGCTGTTGAGAAAAGAAATACTGATAACAACAATTAAGGTGTACCAGTGAAAGATCTGTAAAGATTGACTTTTATGTTTTTATTATAATTTGAGTTTTATGAGACAGCAATAATCAAGTCCCAGCGATGAAGACCTTTCTAAAGATACCCTGTATGAAGTGTGATTTAAATTGTTCAGTAGTATTTCTAAAATTTTATATATAAAATTAAAGTTATAAGGGTATTACAAATTTATTTAATTTGTTGAGTAATAAAAAATAAGACCGTGGTGGTTAATGATTAAGCTGTATGATGTATCCCCCTTCCTTAATTTCGAGTTTGAGAGGCTCTTAAGTATTCCTAGTCACGTGCCTAAGTTTTCCCCTCCAGAGCTCACCCAGAGTCAATCCAGAGCCCGTACGGAGCTTGTAGGGAGTCCATACAGAGTCCATACAGAGTCCAAGCAGAGTCCAAACGGAGTCCGTCCGGACTCAATTAGAACCTTTAAAACTATAATAAAAAATCTAGAAAATGTACACATAATAGAGCCACTTCCCCTTTACATTCCAAACTTATTTTCGTAGTCTGCGCAGCTCTAATCACCCCGTGAAAATTCATCAAAGTTAAGTAATTTCTAAAAACGTAAATATTTCTATAAAACTTTAAAATTCATTTAAAAATATTAAAAAAATAGTAAAAATTCTGGGAAAATTTCCTAAGGTTCTTGAGTGACTCGACTTGATACTGATAAACTCTTTAGACCGTAAAAATAAGTTTTCTCTGTAAAATAAATTGTTTTCGCGTAGGCATTTGCTCTTGACCAATTTCTTCATATTTAAAACTCAAATAAATTAAATGAAACCCTTTTATAAAAAAATAATAACGCCAATCTTGAACGCTGTAATAACTCCATTTACGTACTTAGGTGCCATACTAAACTTTAGGCTACCACATCCTCCCTCCAATTGAGAATGTCCCCATTCTTAAAACTTTGCATAAGTGGTTGAGCAATTCCAAAAGAATTATCTTTTCTAATAAAATAATTTGATAAATTTGTTTTAGCTGGTCTTCTTTTAATTCTTTATAATAAAAACGTTGTTTCTTCTTCTCTGGCTTGATATAACATAAAATTAAATAATATAAATTTTGTGATGATTCCACTACTGAGAGCAAGGTTTAAATCCTTTCAGACTCCCATTAACCAGTCTTCCTTCTTGTCACAGCATTGAGAGAGTGGATCTTCCTATGAGCCAAATACTCCTGATTCCAACCTCATAGGGCCCCCCACTGAGCCGAATTCTATGATTCCAATCTCGCCATAAGGTCCTCCAAGCTTCACACCAAAAATGGCCTAACACTGAGGCACTAAAAAAAAATCATTCCCTAAAATCCAACTACCATCCTAACTTCTGATTCCTTCATCACAATTTTCAAACTTTGCTATACAGCAAACCCATAAAATACTTTTGCCAGGCTTCCAATAATAATATTAACTTTAGACCATGTTAAAGCGCCACAAATTTCACCTAATTAACTATTATGCTTTCTTTAGCATCATCACCACCTAAAATTTTAACCTCCTAAAGCTTATCAGCACCCAACTCCAGGAATGATTGAATAACCAGTTTAGAGTCTTAGTGGACAGTGATAAATTAAAATATTGAATTGAGTTATCCAAACAAGATTGACATTCCAGTTTAAAGTCTTGGTGGACCAAACATATAATCGATTGCCAGTTTATGGTCTTGGTGGACCAAAGATCGTTTAAGTGCATAAATAACTTGAAATATTCCTAAATAAGGCCTAGGCTTGACCAAAGATTGAATAAACTTGATAATCCAGTTTAATGTCATAGTGGACCAATGAATGTTGAATTATCCTGCAGAAATTAATTTTTCCAGTTTAAAGTCATAGTGGACTAAACATTTGATCAATAAGAAATCCAGTTTAAGGTCATGGTGGACCCAACAGCTTGATAATAGTCCAGTTTAGGGTCTTGGTGGACCTAACATTTGATAACACTCCAGTTTAAGGTCTTGGTGGACCTAACATTTGATTGATAAAAAATAATAAAAAAATCCGTCTCCAAAAATATCCATAAAATCTTGAACATCCTTGAAATTCAGTTTAAAGTCTTGAAGGACTAACAGCTCCAATATAAAATTTTTAATGACAGTCTTGAAAATTAGCCAGTTTAAAGTCTTGGAGGACTAACAGCTCCAAAATTCGTATAAAAAACCTTAAAGAACGTCTTGAACAGTAGCCAGTTTAAAGTCTTGGAGGACTAACAGATGTCTTGAAGTAAAATCCCATAGGTATTGAGTTCCCCTAGACCCTGTTTCCTGTCTAAACTAAATGAATAAACTAAAAAGAATGAAGAATGAAAAATAAACTAAGAAATATAATAATAATTTTGATTTAAATAATTAATTTTTTTATTTTATTATTTTATTTTATTTTATTTTATTTTATTTATTTTATTTTTTTTTATTTCATTTTATTTTATTTTTTTAATTTTTAATTTTTTAATTTTTATTTTATTTTATTTATTTTATTTTTATTTATTTTTTTAATTTTAATTTGATTTAATTTAAAATAAAAGATTTTAGAAAAGATAGTTTTGAAATAAAAGTTAAAATTTAATTATTAAAGAAAGATAAACAAATGTGAAAAGAAAGATAAAAAAAGTAATAATAATAAAAAAATTTCAAAATAAAATTTTTAAAAGATGCCCCCCGGCCATTTGATGAGCCATACCCTCGACATCATATCCACATCCAAGTGCAACTTGATGTGGTTACACAATTTTGAGAAATTGAAAAGAAATGAAATGAAATGAAAGTTTTTAGAAGATAATTTTTATAATGATGATCACTGGGTGGGCTCCCTCCAATTTATAAAAATGATTAGAGACCACTAGTGAGCATCACCTTTACAATAATTAATAATATATATTAAAGAAAAGAAATCACAATCTAACATAAAAAAATCAAAAAAAAATATAAAAAAAAATATTGAATCAGGCGTTGAGAGCGGTGTCTCTTGATTCGTTCCAGTTTATAGTCTTAGTGGACTTCCTATAATTAAAAGACAAAGCCAGGATTCAACTAGAAACAGGGAAAATTTTGGAAATGAACATTATGGGGTAATTGTGTATAGAGCAGCTAGCCCATCAATTACCCCCACACTTGCCAATATTAAATTAAGAAGGTTCCTATCAGCCAGGCTATTCCAGGAGTCCAGTAAATGATATATAAATTATAAAACCTTAAAGAGTGGGTAAGAATTGTATTTAATGAATATAACTTAATATTTTATTGCATAATGAAATTATATAAGTATTTTATTATATACAAGTGTTACATTAAATTTATTGGTTATATATATTTTTATATACAGTTAAATTGAACATAATATAATATATTCTACAAATAATGGCGCATTTTAATGTATTTAATAATTATAAATTTATATTTAATTAATTGAAAAACATATATTATAATTATAAGTGTAAAATTGATTTATAATATATTTAAATTAATTACTTAAATTTATATATTAAATAATACCTCTCATATGATACTAAACAGTAATTAATGACGCTTCTTTTGACCCTTAATTGTGTTAGAAAAAACAAATAAATTAATTTGGACTAAATTGAGATTAATTGCATGTTTTGTTGCGTCAAATTATTTTTTGTTTCACTTAAAATGTCCTTTAATCAGACTGTACCATCTGTTTGGAATTATTTTTCTCATAGTTCCTATGTTCCAATCTTGTTTAGTTATTCACTATTTTTCACTTACTGATTTGGGAATTAATGACGGGAAAATTGGATTCTTAATTGGGGTTTTAATTAATTGTTTCATGTTTTTCTCTATATTGTTATGTTTCATTTACTCTTTTGAAATATTTGTTTTACTTCATTCTAATCATTGTATTTACAAAGATAGTAGCGCTTCAGAGGACCCATTGCCTATAAAAGGGCCTTGGATAATCCCCTGTAGCCTCATCACTTATTACACACTCAACAAATTAAATAACCAATTTATTACGTTTATATTTTTTTATTAGTAATACAAATCTAATTTAAATTCTATACAACAAATCAAAGGTTGCTTTAAGTCTGATAGTAATTAAAATTGTTTGCCGCACAGAACCCTTACACTTAATAATATTATTGTTAATAAAATCTAAGTTTTTGTCACCTCTCAAAGTTGCTCACCGTTGTTTCCCTCTCAAATAAATTAAATATATATATTTTTTGGTTTATTTCTTTATTTTCCCTTGTCCTCCTCCTTCTCTCCTCCTTTTTCTCCTATTTTTCTTACCTCTTCTAGACGACTGACCGACAGTTCCCCTGTGAACACTTCTTCAAATAAATTTTTAAAATTTTCCAACACTATCTTCACCCATATTTTAAGAATTTTAAATTTTGAAAATTTCAAAGAAGGTCTTCTTGAATTTTGTAAAGCTTAATCACAGTTTTGTTGCCCATATGCAGTGTAACGATAGTAAATTATTTGATAAAAAAAAGAAGATAAATTATCCTTGTTGCAGAGGTCGATAAGATTTTCATAAAAATCATAGTTTATCCTCATTGCGGAGGAATCCATAAAATTTCGTCGATATCATAGTTTATCCTCATTGCGGAGGTAGACTTCGGTACTCCTGGTGCCTCTAGGATAGAACCGTTTCACTTGATCGGCCGCCACCCTCTTCTTCAAAACAACTCCATCCAACTCTTCTAACACATATGAACCGCCGGAAACTTGCTCCTTGATTTTATACGGTCCATTCCACCTATCTGCAAACATTTTCCCCCATTGACTCTCTAGACTTCTATTATACACCAGGACCATATCACCTGGTTTCAAAGGTTTCCTTAATTGATGTGCCAACTGCTCATCCCAATATCTGACTGATTGATTTCGGATCTTCATCATCCGCGAATATGCCTTTTCTAAATATTCTTCTTTCTTTTCTAGCTGCATCATTCTTGCACACAATAATTCTTCAGTAGTTTTGACTGTGTCCCAGTCACCTCCAAGATATGATTCAGCTTCTAAATCAACCGGTAAAACTGCTTTCTGTCCAAAAACAAGTTCATAAGGTGAAAATCCGGTCGTCCTTTTGGCAGTGATTCGATCAGCAAATAAAACTATAGGTAAATAGTGCCTCCACTTTTCGGCACTTGTCCCACACATTTTAACTAAAGCATCCTTAATAACTTGATGCCCTCTTTCAACCATGCCTTCAGCTTCAGGATATTATGGGGTTGCTACCCTAACCTTTGATCCAACTTTCAATACGGCCTCTTTAAACTCTGTCCCAAATTCAGGACCTCCATCTACCGTTACCAACTTCATCACCCCATACCTATATACCCAATTATTTAACAAAAATTCTGCCAGATTTTTGGCAGTTAAATTAATAAGAGACGCTGCCTCTACCCAACCAGATAAATCATCTCTGGCCACAATTAAATATTTATACCCTCCCTCTTTTATATGAACGGCATCTAAACTAACTCTCCCAAAGAGTGTATATTCACCAGTTGCACGTCCAGGTTCTTTTGGCCTAAAATAAATTCGTCTTTGACATTCTTCGCATGACTGAACCCACTGTTTAACAGCCATCTTCATGCCAGGCCACCAAAATCGATCAAAAATTCTTCTAAACGTTTCTCCAACGCCTCTATGCCCGAGATCTTCATGCAGTGATTTCAAAACTAATTTTTGCCCCTTCTGTTGAGTTATAACTACTTGAGGATTTGGATAACTTCTCCTCATTAAACGTCGACCAGATAGGTAAAACGTAGATGACTTCCTCTTGATAGCCACCCATTCATTGTCTTCACACTCTTCTGGCCTCTCTAAAGTCAACAAATATTTGACTAACAAAAAATAAAAACCAGTCTGACCCCAGACTTCATCTTGAAAATCGATTAGTATAACATCAATAGGGACTTCTCTATCACCAATATCACCTGCACATGAATGAGCCAATAATTTTTGACCCCTAAATAAATCTTTCATTGAGCTATGTTGACGTTTTTCTTTTAAACCTTTGGATCCTTCGTAAACCGTATTTGAAAATACCTCTTTCTCTTTATCCACCCTTTTATTTAAATTCTCTAATTCTCCAACATATACACCATTCCTTAACTTACTACTATCCCACACTACCAATCCATCTTCTTCTACCTCCTTTCTACCGAATTTATCTACACCTTTTCCAACACCTTTATTAACATAAAAACTATTTTCCAGTTTATCCTCTTGGTGGAGGTCATCATCACCATAATCTAAACACAATAATCCTGCCAGTTTAACCTCATGGGGGAGGTCTGGAAAGTCTTCAGCTCCTTTAGTGCTAGCTTTGATAATTGGTATATCTTCATTGAACTCCTCTGAGTCTGAATCTTCTTCAGTGGGTGGTCTCCTTGATAAACCATCTGGCATAGTAAAAGTCTTGCCAGGCTTATGAACTAAATCAAATGAAAAATGTTGAATAAAAGCTACCCATCTCGTCATGGGTGCGTTCGGTAAACTTGGGGAATTAATCATCTGGATTAACTATTTTGCATCCACTTGCAACTCAAAATGTTGCCCCCACAAAATATGCTGAAGTTTCTTCAGTATTTTCGCCACACCACATAATTCCAATTTTGGTTGAGAATATCTTGATTCGACCTCAGTAAATACTACAGATTCATACCTAACTTGCCTGATATAACCAGCTTTATCCATCTGAGACAAAACTGCCCCAGCTGCAACATGACTTGAATCAACTTCTAGATAAATTCTGCCAGCATCATTTTCATAATCCAACTTGTGCAGGACTAAATCCTTCCCTACAACCTCTTTCAACTTCACAAACGCCTTCTCACACTCTTCATCCCACTCCCAGTCTGCATCCTTTCTCATTAACCGTCTCAATGGAGCTTCCAATGAAGAAAAGTCCTTGATAAACATTCTAACATATACGCAAACGCCTAAAAACCCTCTAACTTTGGTCGTATTCTTGGGTCTTGGCCAGGACTGAATTTTGTTAACTTTCTTCTTGGACATAATCCTACCCTCTCTACATACCACATGGCCTAATATTTCTAAGGCTGGCACACAACATGAAAATTTTGAACCTGAAATAGTTAAACCAGCCTCTTCAATTTGAAACAAGATTCTTTCTAATGTAATTGCAAACTCCCAAATGAATTTGCGTATCCCGGGATTCTCTTCCAACACCTGGTTATCATAGTTGGTTGTTGGTCCCTTAATTCCTCCATCATCTATAAAGATTCCGGCATAATGTGGAATTTCATCTTGAAGGATCCAAGCCATCTGAGCTTGATAAACTGCAACCGAATTTGTTGCTCCTTGAGGTAATCTTGTTAACTGTAAACGTCCTAGTGGCGTATCGAATGTAGTGAGAGGCCTTGAGTCTGGATGTAACTCTCTCTCATCATATCCACCCATAATATCTCCCAAACCATAACACACTCTCCCTGAAAACGCTTCAACAAACTCCTCAGCACTAGGCGGTATCCCAGCATCCTTTATTGTAACCCTATTTAATTCCCTAAGATCATGAACAACTCTAAGCTTTCCATTCGGTTTCTTGATACAAAATACCGGACTAGAATAACTTGATGTTGATTGCTCATACAATCCAGTGCGTATCCGTTCTCTGACAACTTCAATATAGGCTTCTTTTAATGCAGCCGGAATAGGAATCGGTTTCTGCTGCCACGGTTCATGACATACCACAGGAATCTTGTAAGGCTCCCCATAGGAATGCTTCAACACACCCCTCTCCTCTTCTACAAAAGCAATGGCCTTCTCTCGCTTGACCATCACATCCAACAACAACTTCTTCTCTTCTCCAGACAACCAACCATCAGGTCCAAAATTAACAACACCCAGTCTCTCAAAAGTGATTCTTGATGTCTCAAAAAATTCAGGCGGATTCTTTACCAAGGGACTTTCATAAGGATCTCTTGATAACCTTGGTCTTCTCAATGGTGGATTTAATTCAGCAGGCAGCTGTTCATTAATAGGTCGAACTTTATTTGCTACCTTCTTATATTTGGCTGCATCCACATCTAAATAAGCTTGAGGTAAATCATTTACTTTTGTATCGCCATTAAAAATTTCATCAAATAAATCTTCTTCATTGTCAGAATCGGAATAAGAAAAATTAGAAAAATATTTTATTTCATTTTTAAATTTTACCCTTTTCTCCTTTCCCTCGTCTAATTTATAAACAGATTTTCCAACACCTTTTCTTCCCTTATCCAACAGTAAATCGCCCGTAAAGAAAGTTGGCAGTTTAACCTCTTGCCGGAGGACCGGAATTGAATTTTCACAAAAATTATTTTTTTGTGTTTTAGTTATACTGAGATTTTTTATTGGATTTTGATAAGATTTTTGCAGTTTACCCTCTTGCTAGAGGTCTGGAATAGAAGGAGATAGTTGCAGTTTAACCTCTTGCTGGAGGTCCGGAAACATACCCTTCCAATTTTTATCCAACCTAATTTGGCCCATTTTGCCTTTTTCACCATTTTTAAATTTAATAGAAAAACAGGGTAGATCCAATAAACATATAGAAAAGTCCAAAACGTATTTGCACTCCAAAGTAATATTAACAGAAAATAATTGAGAATCCACTTGAATTATCTCCAAGTGAGCTGACCTATTGCAATCCGGGATCTCATCCTGAGGAGAGATTACAACATTAGAGTGATCAGCCCCCACTACCCCAAAAAATGAGGGCTTTCATCCCTTTCCAACAAACATAATTCACCAGAAGCCATCCGTTTTATATGCCGCTTCTTGGTGCAAACACAACACTGGCACAGAGTAGTAATCCCTGGCCGTGTTTCCCAACCTTCATCTCCAGGAGGCGCTAACCGCATGTGTAACCTCCGCATATCTTCACCAGTGATCTCCAAACTAATTCCCATGCCAGCTTGATACCCTATCCTGGCCTCAAAATCCATCAAAAAAGGACCACCAAGAACAGTTTTGACTGCTCCTCTGGCCACATAAAAGTGAACCTTACCAACAGATCCACCAATGCCTAACCTGACATGCTCAGCTGTGCCCATCAGCTCTGTTGCATGCCCTCCAATACCTCTGAGGTTTCCACCAGTCCCACTTTTAATTGGCAAGCCTATACTTGTTGCTTGCTCCAATGAAATTAAATTAATTTGAGACCCTGAATCTACCAAGGCCTTTACTTCTTTACCGTTAAGAGTTACCACCAGGTAACCCAGGGGAGCGGAAAAATGTGTATCTACATCTTCCCCAAACTTTTCAGCATTTTCACAAATATATTCCACCTCTCCAGTGAAAACCCGACGCCTCGTCAAATGCTTCTTTTGCTTTTCAGCAAGCGCCGGACTAATCATAAATAACTCCTCCAAAGATAAGGGAATCTGCAGTTGATTCACCCTATTCAAAACTGCGTCCATTGCATTAGCTTGACCAGAAACTACTGGCCGCTCATACTGGACCTTTGATTTAACAACCTTGGCCCTGGGTACCTCTTGAGGTCCAACCGAGCCATCTTCACCTCCCATAATAACATCTTCACTTTCTATAACCCTAACTCCGTCACCAGCTTCTTGCACTAGTCCTGATCCATCTCTAGTCCTTCTTACTCCCTCCATTGAGATGGGACCGCTAAAACTTGGTCTGGGTAGAGACGCCAACAGTACGTCCTCCTCAGAATCCGAATCATCCTCTGGCATAGGCTCACCATTTAAATCAAACTTGCCATAACTAGGGGGCCCCATATCAGAAATACCCTTCTGCATTTTATATAATTCTTCCTTAGAGTAAGGGTTCAATTTTTTGGCAGCAGTTTGAGCACTAGAATTCTTGTCCTTAGAGTAAGGGTTCACTTTGTTATTGGCCTTACCAGGATTAGCCCTCAATTGGCTCTGAATGCTACTCTTCGCCTTAGTAGCAGCTGCTCTTCTAGCAGCATTAACATCGTATTCGCCGGCCATACAGCTACCCTCCACCTGGGCAACCGTTGCCAGCTCTAAACCTCCAAAAGAAGTAGAAAATGTGGCTTTACTGACCTCTTTCTCTTTACCTTTGTCAGCTTTTCCACCATTACCATTACCATTTTTGCCACCCTTGACATTAACATCTTCATCCGTCACCTCTTCAAATCTGGCTCTCCTTTCAGCCGTTAAACTTCTTCTGACCAAATCAGAAGGAGACTGTCCATCACTGGGCTTGATGAACAAACCATCAGGAAATTTATAAACTTTACCATCAAATAAAACTTGCCCAGCATCCATATCCTTATCAAGAGCAAAACAAACTGTTGCTCTGTGCCCCCTCCTATTACAATAGGAGCACACCTTTGGCTCATTGTAGCCACCTCTATATCCATTACCACCATTACCACCATTTCTCCCATTGCCTGGGAAGCGGTTTCCATTATTATTGCCATTATAATTTCGACATTCATAACCTCTGGACTGATAAGAAGTTGACGTCGACGAAGAAGCGATTGGGGCCTTGTTAGCCTTCTGTGTCTCTTGAACAATTATTTTTAATTGTTTTGTTTAATCAGCCAAGTGATCAACCATCTTATTATCTAAATTTCCCTCCACTTTAGCAGCAGGTAATCCCATTTGTGCCTTCTTGGCCTCCTGGGATTTGACCATAATATTGTTGTTTTTGGCCAAAACTTTGCTGACCTTGCTAACATATTGAGTGCATGACTCTTGATATTTGTCCAATGCTAACAACTTGATATGGGCCTGAATGTTCTCTTTGATAACCTCCAGAGCCGGCAGTTTCTGCTCACCATTAGGCAGTTCCTTCATCAAATCTATTCTTGAAAGATCCTTCAAGACGTCCATTTGAATATCCCTACTGCATGCTGACCAAAACAAATCTTTTGCTTGATTCTCATGCACTAACTCATCCACCAATATGAGATATTCCACCACTTCATCAAACTGAACACAGAGCTTTTTGAAGTCAGCCATAGAAGAAACTCCACCTTTTGCTTGCCAGTCTCCAACAATTTTATTGAGGTCCATCATAGTAAACCTAACACCCCATCTATCAACCATAGCTTTAGAAAGCTTAACCCAATCCTTGTCCTTAAATGCCTGCATAGCAATAACCTCTTTTTCCACCTCCCTTTCAGCAATAAAAAACCTAACTTGCTTCACCATATCCACATGAGAAGCACCATCAACAGCAGCAGCAGCTTCATACCTGCTAATGAACCATTTAACCTCCTCCCCATCAAACTTTGGGCCATCCCAAGAAACAATTCTAACTGAGGGAGTAAGAGGGCTAGAAGATCCAGAAGCAACAGCAGAAGAAGACATCCCAATAAGTAATGAAAAGCGTTAACAATCGATAAAATAACAAGCCTCTTGCAAGCCAATAACAAAAATCCAATTAGAGTTCCAGAAAATATGCCTCTTGCAGGCTAAGAACGTTCTTGATCCAAGTAAGTCTTTAAAGAAAGCTAGAGAAATTGAACCCCATGTTGGGCGCTAACTATGGTAAGGTAAACTCTTACAGTTGCCTTGCTGTAAGCAGAATCCGGAGGAGATATGTGGATTTAGCTGAAAACCCTGTCCTTCCAATAAAAATAACAAAATGGGAATTCTAAATCACTAAGCTAACCAGTCTACTTGGATCTGATTGATAAAAATAATGAAACTCTAAAATAATTAACGCTTATTGAGATTTAAATAAAAGTGGCTGTTGAGAAAAGAAATACTGATAACAACAATTAAGGTGTACCAGTGAAAGATCTGTAAAGATTGAATTTTATGTTTTTATTATAATTTGAGTTTTATGAGACATCAATAATCAAGTCCCAGCGATGAAGACCTTTCTAAAGATACCCTGTATGAAGTGTGATTTAAATTGTTCAGTAGTATTTCTAAAATGTTATATATAAAATTAAAGTTATAAGGGTATTACAAATTTATTTAATTTGTTGATTAATAAAAAATAAGACCGTGGTGGTTAATGATTAAGCTTTATGATGTATCCCCCTTCCTTAATTTCGAGTTTGAGAGGCTCTTAAGTATTCCTAGTCACGTGCCTAAGTTTTCCCCTCCAGAGCTCACCCAGAGTCAATCCGGAGCCCGTACGGAGCTTGTACGGAGTCCGTACGGAGTCGAAGCGGAGTCTGTCCGGAGTCCATACAGAGTCCAAGCAGAGTCCAAATGGAGTCCGTCCGGACTGAATTAGAACCTTTAAAACTATAATAAAAAATCTAGAAAATGTACACATAATAGAGCCACTTCCCCTTTACATTCCAAACTTATTTTCGTAGTCTGCGCAGCTCTAATCACCCCGTGAAAATTCATCAAAGTTAAGTAATTTCTAAAAACGTAAATATTTCTATAAAACTTTAAAATTCATTTAAAAATATTAAAAAAATAGTAAAAATTCTGGGAAAATTTCCCAAGGTTCTTGAGTGACTCGACTTGATACTTATAAACTCTTTAGACCGTAAAAATAAGTTTTCTCTGTAAAATAAATTGTTTTCGCGTAGGCATTCGCTCTTGACCAATTTCTTCATATTTAAAACTCAAATAAATTAAATAAAACCCTTTTATAAAAAAAAATAATAATGCCAATCTTGAATGCCGTAATAACTCCATTTACGTATTTAGGTGCCATACTAAACTTTAGGCTACCACAGCGACAGATGGAACAATCGATTTTCTGCTGACTGGAGATACAGCTTGATGGTAGATGGCAAGGGGATAAAACGACGGTGAGGAGTGCACGGAGGTCGTCAATGGCACGGGACACGTGGCCAAGGGCAAGATGGGTAGTGGCTTTCTTGTAGAGTGTGGCGGGATGTGAGGGATGGGCAGCAAGGAAGTCTTCAAGGAGAGGGATCGCCTGCTGTGTGTGTTCCTGTGCAAGCAGAGTGTCTGCACGGGTGAGCAGGGAGTTATCATCTGCACAGGCGCGGAGACTGAGCACTCAGAGTGCGAGACCACGGGCAAGACGTATGGCGGAGAGTCGAACCTGTGACCAGCTATCACAATCAGCTATAGAACCTGGATGTTGTGCAGGTCTGGAATCATTGAAGAGGCTCTGGATAAAAAGTTAAAGCTGATATGAATCCAAGCAAGCAGGATCAAGACTTTTTGAGAGACAGGAAAAAGAAATTGTTTGTCAATATGTATAATAAGAAAGAGGGGGGAGGAGGGAAATCAACTCTTTGAGGACATCAAAGCCGGTGTTTTTGACTTCGGGACTTGAAAACATGGACGAGTCAGGAAGCAAGGGAGCCATATGCTGAGAAGAGACACATGGAGAGATGTGAGAAGATGGGGGGGTAGGAGGGCAGGATGGAGGAGGAGGAGACAAGTTGGGATCTTATCTTACACACCTAAAGGACAGGGGAAGGATCTTTAGGGGAAGTCAGGACTTTGAATCCAGCGAGTTTCCATTCTTCTGAGGGGGTGATGAAAACAGAGGAATCTCTGATGTTGGAATGAGTGGAGACACCAGGAACATTTAAAAAAGCGAGAGCAGACTGTTGAGTTAGGAAAAGGAATACTTTAGAGTTGAGGGGGGAGAGATATGGGGGGGAGAGGTGAGACGGACGACAACATGGGACAAGCCCCAGACTTTCCACTCGACATTAGCAACAGAGGACTGGTCAGGGGGAGCATTGAGGAGACGGGCAGATAGGGAAGAGACATTCTCAGTGAGGATGTAGACAGCAGTATCAGACTGGGAAGAGTCAACCCTGAGGATGTGGGGATGTCTGAGTGAGCCGAGTTTCTTGAGTGTGTTGACTGCGAGTGGGAGGAGTTGGGTGCGGTGTGGATTGTGTGCAGCGTAAAAGGAAAAGATGGAGGCAGGGTGGTTGTTGTCACGTCTGCAGGCGTGGTGGAGTGTCCAGAGGGGGAGTGACTGAGAGTGAGAGTCTTGGGGGAGGAGGGCATATGCCGGCAGACTTGGCAGACTGCTGCCCTTGGGGAGCAGCGCAGAGAGCCAGGACATTGTTGCAGAGTGTTGGTCGTGTTGTTTCTGTTAGTGTTGTTGTTGGTGTTGGGGGAGTTTCTGTTTTCTGGAAGTGAGTTTAATGTTGGATTCTATTCTGTTTCTGTTGGTGTCTTTTAATACAAACTAGATGTTCTGTCAATTGGCAAGATTAGGGCAGGAATCATTTTGGTATTTGGGTCTGTTGGCTGATCATGAGTAGCGCAGATTGTGTATATATAATAAAATTGAATAAAAAATAATAAAATAAGAGAAAATGTATATAATATGTTGGGAAATTTGATGCAATTTTTTTGGAATATAGGAAAGAAAATCATAGAAAGATCACATCACAAAGGACAGATTTATCAAATATTACCAATTTTCTCCAGAATTCTACAACATTTCTCCTCCTGCACAGAATTCAGTTTTTTTTCATTTAATGAAATCCTAATGCGCTTTACTAGGTGTTGTAGTTTTTCCTTGTTATCGTTTCCATTAATATACAATTGCATGTCCACCCCAAGACAGCTCAGAAAACTCATTGCATTGTATAGTCTGCTTGCACATTGGACAGAGGAGCCAACTCGTGTGAAACCAGGAGTCTCGTGACATTGTGATGTGTAGTGATAAAGCTGATTAGCTGGCCAAAGGACCACCCAGATTCCACTTGATTGTTCAAATTCTATTTTATACCTCAGTTGAGGAAAAATTAAATCACCTCCACTTTGTCGTGGCTTTGAAGGGCTCCAAGTTTCAGTCGCTAGCTCCATGATGTCAGATTTTTCCCCAAACCAGATTCCAAAGGTGTAAGTACTTGAGTCATTGTCAACATGTGAAATTTTGCTGAAACCCTGCCCTCTATCTCCTTTGGTCCATGTCAGGTTGCCTCCAAATTTCTCTGGCCCAGAATCATCCACACTCTTATTGCTGAATCCTGGAACACCGGCTTTGCAACAGAAATCTACTGCATTTTGATGCTCTTTCTGAGAAATAAGTTGAAAGAAATATTCATAGTAATCTGCAATTTTTTTAAGTTTCCCTCAATCTCTGGACTATTATTGTTGTGACCTACATATCGACCTTCAAATATAATTTGATTAATTTTGTTTTTGATAATTGATATTTCTGACTCTGAAAATGATTTAATTATAATAACGTACCAACATCTAAGATCTTACCAAAATCAATTCTATACCCTATGGCAAACATAAGTCCATGACATCCACCCCTAACATGTGGCCCATTTCCTGTAACAGGATGATTGAAGAGTGAAAGATTTTGAAAGCATTTTTAATTTATCGAGCTCTTCTAGGTCAAAAGAGTGGATTATTACAGGAGGAATATCAGCTTTGCTTGCTTGAATTACTGTGTAGCCAGGTGGAACAATATCGTAAGTTCCATAATTGTATTGACTGGTGATGGGAGTACTTGTTTTATGTGGCAGCACAATTTCTTGATCGTGGTGGAAGTTTGCAATGTGGTACTGCAGGTATCTTCTGAATTGACTTCCAGTTGACTGTTGAAATTGCTGGCCAGCAAGATATTGTATGGAATGGTTATTTTTGTTGGGCCGAGGGCAATTGTATCAAGGCATACCTAAAAGTAAAAAAAAATTAGTTATCGGTGCACAAAAGAAAAATTGTTTTTTATAGAAAGAGTTTAAAAAAACTTGCTTACTCAAGTTTTAAGAGTTTGAAGAATGACAAAAATTGGATATATAGGTTGCAATCTGTAGCACAGTACATATTGGATAGGGCACAAGCATGCATGCATACCAACCTATCCAAAATACAACAAGATCTGGCCAATCATCATATTTTCCAGCCGTATGTTCCCCATTCTGAAATGACACCTTCAAGTGAGCAGGACACAACCCAAAACACTCTCGGCATCACCATACCATCCCACATTTTCAGCACACTCCTCTGATCTTCTGCTCACTCACTCATCCCTCCACATATGTCTTGAGGCCTCCTTCCATGTTACAATTACACACCTCTCAATTACAAATACAGACAATAAGTGCCATGATAAATCCTACCATCTTAATACTACCTATGTTTACTCAATTATTATGTATGTACCTGGTTTAGAATGCCTTGAACCCACACATAGCTTCACGCCCTTAGGGCAAGAGATCCTATAAAATAAATAAATAAACCCTCTATCAAAAACAAATAGCGAGAATAAGATGAGATATAAGTGAAAAAACATGCCTTGGATACCATGGAAAAAAATCAGCCAGCATAGCAGACCAGGTTTCAGAATACCCATCCACTATGTTGGTGCGATGTTGCAGTGAAATTGTCAGGCTAAGGTCAAGTACAAAGACGTGAACTAGCTTGAATGGTCAGTTGTCTAGAAGATTTAAATAGTCCTGTATGAATACTGTAGTACTAATCCACTAAGTTGTAAAATATAATCAAATATAAAGGTCTCAGTAATATAATTCTCACTAATTTTATATATGGCTTACAATCTTTATAGTTGGTAGAAAAATAGATTATATAAATTCAGATACTATTCAAAAGTCTTATAAAAGTACTAATTGATATGTATTGTAAATTGGTTTGGTTATATTGGTTAAATTGTAATGATAAAGAATGAAGAAATACAACCCAAAAACCTCCTCCTTTTATACACACTGAGTTCCCCAATGATTCCCTTGATATACCACCCAATAAACAGTTAATGACACCTCTAAAACAACTAATAGACATGCCCCTCAACATTCCCAGTAACCCATGACATAATTAGAAGAGTAACAACCGCCAAAATCCTGTAATAATAAGGGAAATCCATCAAAATTAAAGAAAAAGACAAAAAGAGAGTATATGCGTATAAAACAATAATATTAAAGAGTAAAGGAGACTTTTTAAGGTTAATAATAGCTTAATAATAAGGGGGATTGACTGTAGAAATAATGGGGCTAATCCTGACATTATACTACGTGAAATTCCCATTCAAAAATAACCAAAATTGACTGAGAAACCACCCAAAAACTTAAAAAAGAGCGTGAGATGTGGGGTAACTACATGCAGTTCTTGGCAGGCTCTTGCACGGGTAAATCCTTGACTAAAATTAGGCGAATTTAAGCGTGGTGATGAAATAAAGTGCCAAGAGTGAGGTTATTAATGAAATTAGTGCATATAAACAAGGTCAATGCATTATTAATTAAGCTAGGACACTAAATAAGCGCCTGTCGCCTATTTTAGTGTGTTTCCCCACAGTGGGCGTAGAATGTGGGGTAATTATAGTGTGAAAAAGCTAACTTTGCTAAAAATGAAGCTATTCACACGGGAAAAAAGCAGGCAGTATGTGGCCAGTAC
The DNA here is from genome assembly GCA_030280995.1 of Hemileia vastatrix. Classification (NCBI taxonomy): domain Eukaryota; kingdom Fungi; phylum Basidiomycota; class Pucciniomycetes; order Pucciniales; family Zaghouaniaceae; genus Hemileia; species Hemileia vastatrix. Next base: position 29,240,155 of record JASXTE010000012.1, read on the forward strand.
ACAGAAGCCATTTCTGGCATAAAAAACACCAAATTTGAAAAGTGTTATTTTTATGCATTTAAATAGCCAAATCAATAGTTCTAAATGAGCCCAATTGATCTGTCAAAGCGCAATTTTGATATTCTCAATTTTATAGCACATATAGTCAACTTTTAAGTGAAATAAAGCACATTTCTTGTTTTTTGCATAAAACAATGAATATAACAGCTTTAAGTGTACTTAAAAATTATGTAGCCTTATACTTAAGGTTCTTAAGATTACCCTAACATATTCCAACTTAATATTAAGTACATAAGACCTATAAAAGGTGGATATATGCGTGTATATAAGGTGTTATAATGGCATTTTTTGTGTATTATCATAATTTTACTTATGTATACTATTTGTGTACTCCTATTTATTATTCCCATGTATAGTTCATGTGTTTAACATAACTTATAATTACTTTTTACTTAGTCCTGGAGATATACAGGCTGACACTCGCCCACCCAAAAAAACAATAAAAAAAAATGATAAGTTATACATTTTATTTTATTAATTTGTAATTTTCAGGTATTCAGAATAAATCTGTAGCATTAAAGATTCAACTTTAAAGAAATAAAACATAATAAAATATTATGAGTACTGGTTTTTTAACCCCTCAGCAGGTTGAACAGAAATTTATTTCTGTTTAAATTTTTTAAGAAGGGTGGATAAATTAGAAATTTCTTTTTCAGGTATCCATTTATCAAATTCATTTGATTTCCCTTTAAATCTTAGTAAATACTCAGTTCCTTTTTCTTTAGTAAGGATTCTTTTCTTGAGTATTTTTTCAATCTCTGCTTTTTCCACAATTTCTTCAGGTTGCTTTTTAGGCCTTCCCCTTCTTTTTGGAAATAAGTCAGGATCATTTGCATGGTAAGGTTTCAATAATGAGATAGGGAAAACTGGATGTTTCCTGTCATATGGAGCATATAATATGACTTCCACTGCATTATTCCCAACCATTTTATTTACTAAAAAAGGTCCTACAAAGGGATCCTTTAATTTAACATTACCTTGTAAGTTAAAATGTAGTGTTGATATGAGGACTTCATCTCCCTTTTTAAATTCAAATTCTTTATGAGATTTGTCCCACCTTTTCTTTTCATATTCAAATGCTTTTTGGATGCATTCTTCTGCATTCTTTCTACACATTTGTTGCATATGAATAAAGGATTTAGTGCCAGGGTGTATATCCAACCTTGGTAGTTTATTTAAATGATTTACTGGGGTATTTGGTACATATCCCAGCCAGAGTTCAAATGGTTTCTTCTCTGTTACAGAATGAGTTGTGCTGTTATAAGCAAATTCAAGGCCAGGAATTAATGTTACCCAGTCATGTGTGAATTTCTCATTGTCTTTGTATTCTAATCCAAAGGCACAATATCTTCTGATCATGTCTTCTAGAGTTTGTATCATCCTCTCAGCCAGCCCATCAGTTTGTGGATGGTGTGCTGTAGACAATTTTAATTGACAACCTGATACTTCCATCAAAGATGTCCAGAACTCTGAAGTAAATTTAGGGTCTCTGTCAGAGATTATGGCTTTGGGGAACCCAGCAGTATTCATCATTTGAGTCCACCATAGTAATGCCAAGTCTTTTGCAGATACCTCTTTATGGGTAGGGATAAACTTACACATTTTTGTTAATCTATCCACTATTACCCAGCAAGAATTGAAACTTTCTTTTCCTGCTAATGGCAAGCCAGTTACAAAATCCATGTTTATAATTTCCCATGGAGCTTTTGGCTGCTCTATTTGTTGTAACAACCCAGCTCTCTTCCCAGTTAATCTTTTAGATTTCTGACAAGAGTCACATGTTTCAATGTATTTTTGTACATCCTCTTTCATGTTTATCCACCAGGATGTATTTTTAACTCTGGTTAATGTTTTGTTAAAGTCAAAATGACCAGCTAAGATGTCATCATGACAAGTACTCAACATTAACTCTTTCATAGAAGGTGGTATTACTATTACATTGCTTAACTTTTTCCTGTAATATATATATCCATCTTCAATTGATAGTTTACCTTTTTCCAATGCATTTTTATACTTTGGAGGCAAGGTTTTAATTAATGCACTCATGGAGGCATTTGTTGGATCATTAAGAATGGTAGATAGTTTAGACAAATCTGTATCAGATGAATAATTTTCCAATATAGTTTGCATAAACTCTTCTTCTAAATCCACTATATAAATCCCAAATATATGTATAACCTCATTTTCAGGCACATAAGCTGGGTTGTCAGCATCATTTGGCAAAGGACTTCTGGATAACAAATCCACATTTGAATGCAATGTTCCTGCTCTGTGGGTGATTTTCATTCTTCCTCTGTACTCTTGTACAGCTAGTTGCCATCTAAACATGTGCCTATTAGGTGTTTTCATGTTTAGTAATGATTTTACTGCACTGCAATCTGTTATAAGTTCAAACTTCTGGTCTTCCAGATAGTAATGAAGTTTCTCCAAAGCCCACACCACGGCTAAACATTCTAGCTGTGTGGCACCATACCTTAATTCTGTTTTTCTTAAGGTTCTGGATATATAACAGATAACTACTTCAGATAATTTTCCATTTATTATCTGTTTTTGCTGTAAAGCAGCACCCAAACCTATGAAACTTGCATCAGTGTACAAGATAAAAGGTAGGGTGAAATCTGGCAGTCCCAATATTGGAGCTGACATTAAACATTCCTTTAATTTATTAAAGGCGTGTTGTCTTTCATTATTCCAAATGAAAGCTTCATTCTTCCTGATTAATGTTGTTAAAGGGGCTGCAATGGATTGGTAATTTTTAATATATTGTCTATAATATCCACACATACCCAAAAAACTTTGAACCTCTTTTACATTTTTAGGTATCCCAATGTTTTTAATTGCTGCCACTTTATTCTGGTCAACACAAATTTGTAATCCAGATACAACATGTCCAAGTACTTTCAAGGATTGAAATCCAAACTTACATTTCTTTAATGCAATAGTCATATTAATTTCATCCATTTTTTGAAAGACTCTTTTCAGGTGATTTAAATGTTCATCATATGTTTTTGAAAACACTATGATGTCATCAATATATACCAATAGCCATCCTTCAACCATTTCCTGATGAAAAACACTGTCCATCAATTTTTGGAAGACTGAAGGGGCATTCTTTGGGCCAAATGGCATTCTCACATACTTATATATACCCATATGTGTGGTTATTAATAAGTAATTTTGAGAACTTCTTTCCACAGGAATCTGGTGGTAACCCTTGTTCCCATCCAGACAGGAAATATATTTTGCTCCTTGTAAGGTAGCATGGATAGAAGCTATCCTTGGTAGAGGGTAAATATCATCTACTGTATATGTATTCAGAGCTCTATAATCACCGCATAATCTTGCCTTATCTTTTTCATAAGAGATTAATACTGGTGAAATGACACAATACTTAGGTGTTGTGTCCACTTTTTCAACAATACCCATTTCCAACAACAATTTTATATTGTCTTCAATATCTTTCCTTTTTGCAGGAGATGCTGGGTAAGGTTTCTTTTTTAAGCTGCCAGGAATATTATCCAGATCACAGCTTAGAGAGATTTTCATCTCATGGTCTTTGACCAGTCCTAGTTCATTTGATCCATGAGCAAATGCCATAGGATATGATTTAATCAATCTCAAAATGTCTTCTTGTTCAATTTTTGAGAGTTGAGGACTGAAAGAGGCCTTTTGGATTTCATTTTCCAATTCACCCACTTCATTGGTGGCTCTTCCACCTTGCAGTTGTTCTTCTCTAGGAGAAATGGCATATACTGAATTTTCAGAACATATTTTGAATTTCCTTTTACCATTCACCCCTATGGTGAAACAACTGTTTGCAGGATCTAGTTTAATGCCAAATTTTGTCAATAAATCATTGCCAATAATAAACCAATCACTACAATTATTATTATCCATTACTACAAATTCACAAACTGCTCTAACATATCCATTATTATATTTAAAGAATACAGCAGTTTTGTATTTGCCAATTGGATTTAATACTGAACCAAAACCCCTCCAGTTCTTTGTCTGAACAGGTTCTAGTTTTTCCTGGTACTTACTATCAAGTTTCATTAATGCATTAAGTGAAACTACACTACCTGCAGCCCCAGTGTCAAGAATGGCATTCATTTCTTTTCCACATATGATAATAGGTGCTCTGATAGGTGTTATTTTGTAAGTGTCATGAGATACATCTTTAATTATTTCAGCTTCCTCTATGGAAGTTAAAGATGTGTCTGTATGAGGTATAGCATCATTCAGGAACATTATATCCTGTTCTAATACAAATATCTCATTTTCATCATCACTGTAAGATATGTTACTCTTGCAATCCTCACTGGATTCCACATTCTCATCTTCATGATTACTAGGTTCAGAATTCTGTGAGGTTTCAATAACATTTATTCTTTTCTTACACGTGTGACCTTTAACCCAAGGTTCATTACATTTGTAACAAGTGTTATTTTCTTGTCTCTTAGGGACAAGGGGAGCTGAAGGTTTTTTCTTTTCCACTGGTAACTTACTTGTAGTAGGTTTTACCACGTCAACACTTTGTCTGTAATTACTATACTTGGTTTCATACTTGTGGTTTAATAATATCTCATTGCATATATTAATGAATCCAGAGGTGTCTCTGACAGTCTCAGTTCTAGCTACAATAATGTCTCTAACTGATATAGGCAGCTTGTATATTATTTTTTCTTTCCACTCTTCATAATCCATTTTTGGATTCATAGCTTTCATGATTTTTATTAAATTCATTAAGAAGACCATGGGTTTATCTCCAGCATTTGGATTATATCTGGCCCTTTCATACAGTCTTTGTTGAGTGATTCTAAATTTTGGGCCACCAAATTGCCTTTCAATTAGTGCCTTCCATTCATTCCAGGAGTAATTAATTCCCTCACTCAATACAGATTCAAACCATAATAAGGCCACATCTGTAAATAAAGATATTAACTTTGAAGTAATTTCTTCATCAGGTAATTTATATGAAAATTTTAAGTTATCAATTCTTTGTATGAATTGTTGCCAATCAGATTTTGAATCCCCGTCAAAAGAAGGGTACTGATCTAACTTAGGCCAGTTCTTTTGGCTAGTTTTAGCTTCCCTAACCTGAGGAATATTGAGTAATTCACTCACTTTAGAAAGATGATCATTAATTTCATCTTTTACTGATTTTATATTCTCAGAGCCCATGACACTATGTTCATGTTCCATCATTGGTTTATCATCAGAGTGTTTCATAAAAACTGGTACTCTTTCTACATAAGAGGTATTATCCTTTATTGTTTCAGTATTTTTCAAAATGTTAGCTACTTCAATTTCTACTCTTTGTAACCTATCTTTTCTTACAGGTACATGAGTTAAAGTATCATTTACATTTGAAAAAGACAATTTTACACGTCCCTCTATGGTGGTCATAATATTCTGAGAATGTTCTAATTTAATTTCTAAATTTTTAATCTCAGAATTTAATCTTTTGTTTTCATTGATCAATTCATTATTTGAATTCTCAATAACTTTTAACTTATTGGCTGTTGTACTCAATGATTGTGTGATGTTTAATAATACACTTTCTGTATTATTGTTGGACTCTCTAGAGAATTCTTCCAATTTTTCAATTCTTAATAATAATTTACTAATTATTTTTGATTCCATTGGATTTTCTTTCAGAAAATATTCAATTTTTTCTGTTTCTAATTCAGAAGATTCATCATCAGGGTCAATTTTTAATTCATTTGATTCCATTTTTATATTAATAGTATTTTCCTGGTGATCAATGAAACTATGTACATTGTCCTCATGTAATGACAAGTCTAACATGTTATTTTCAAATGAATAATTTTTTAAATCCTTATCAATTATATCCAATAACTCTCTATCAATTTCATTACCTATAAGTAATTCATTGTTAGGATTATATAATTGATCTTGAGAAGATGGATGACTTACCACGGTCTTATTCCATTTCCCCTGCCTCTCCTTGGCTTTCCCCTGTAAGGGTGACTGCTGGATCCCTGTTGAGGAGGACTGTTGTAGTTTTGGGCATACCAATCCCACTTCCATTTGCTTACAGTTATCTTTTGGTCCTCTTCTGGGACTGGAGGTGTTGCTGTGGTATTTGGTGCCACTGGTTGTTGATGAGACCTTATATCCACTAGAGCCTGGTTGACTTCTATAAAGCCCTGTGCCGCCCTTTTCTCCAGATTGTTGATCTGGTCTAACATATTGTTTACTCTTATTGTTAGTGTATTCAGTAGGGTTGAGAGGGAGTGAATTTGCTCTTGTAAGGTGTTTTTGGACTTCTTTATTGACATTTGTTTTAAGAGCTTTTCCTTTTCCTCCATGGACATTGGTGGGGTGTTGTTTATTGTTACTGGTGATTCTTGACCCTCCATTTGGATGTCCTGTAACAGGTCTTTCAGCTCTAGTTCTTAAGTTATAAGGTTTTGCCTTATTACTTACAATGTCATTGTTGTCACACATTTTTACGTGGAATTCTAAAGAATTGAAAGTTTGAGATATGAAAAACTTCAAAAAGGAGTTTAATCAGTATCTATTAATACCACTGAAGACAATTTAATTGCTTACTTTTTGGTATGAAGTGAATCTTTAAGTGCCAAAAGTCAAATATGCTTTTTATGTGGTCACTTAATTTAACTGGTCTACAATATGTAGCCGTGTTATTATATTAAAAAAGAAAAACAACTGTCAGCAAGATTCTTTTTAAATATAAATGAATTTTACAAACCAATAAAAAAGGGATTAAGAGTCCTGTAAAAAGAAAACAATTAATCAGTTTAATTGGTTATCATCTGCAAAGATCACAAATTTAATTGGTCTATTGACAGACTCCCACTAAGAACAATTTTATGTTAAATTAGTGGTAAAAAATTTTATCTGCAAAGATCACAAATTTAATTGGTCTATTGACAGACCCACTAATAACAATTATATGTTAAATTAGTGGTAAAATTGTTGATTCAACATCACAATTTTATTATATAACAGGGTTTCTTTTTCTGAAATCACTATATAAGTGACCCCAACCTGTTGTAATTATCCAAATATTTCTATAGGGATATTATTTTACGTGCACCTTCTTTTGAAAATTTCACTTACAGGATTATAACAAAAATTCTTGAGGAAAGGTCCCCAATTGTCAGGCTAAGGTCAAGTACAAAGACGTGAACTAGCTTGAATGGTCAGTTGTCTAGAAGATTTAAATGGTCCTGTATGAATACTGTAGTACTAATCCACTAAGTTGTAAAATATAATCAAATATAAAGGTCTCAGTAATATAATTCTCACTAATTTTATATATGGCTTACAATCTTTATAGTTGGTAGAAAAATAGATTATATAAATTCAGATACTATTCAAAAGTCTTATAAAAGTACTAATTGATATGTATTGTAAATTGGTTTGGTTATATTGGTTAAATTGTAATGATAAAGAATGAAGAAATACAACCCAAAAACCTCCTCCTTTTATACACACTGAGTTCCCCAATGATTCCCTTGATATACCACCCAATACACAGTTAATGACGCCTCTAAAACAACTAATAGAAATGCCCCTCAACGTTCCCAGTAACCCATGACATAATTAGAAGAGTAACAACCGCCAAAATCCTGTAATAATAAGGGAAATCCATCAAAATTAAAGAAAAAGACAAAAAGAGAGTATATGCGTATAAAACAATAATATTAAAGACTAAAGGAGACTTTTTAAGGTTAATAATAGCTTAATAATAAGGGGGATTGACTGTAGAAATAATGGGGCTAATCCTGACATTATACTACGTGAAATTCCCATTCAAAAATAACCAAAATTGACTGAGAAACCACCCAAAAACTTAAAAAAGAGCGTGAGATGTGGGGTAACTACATGCAGTTCTTGGCAGGCTCTTGCACGGGTAAATCCTTGACTAAAATTAGGCGAATTTAAGAGTGGTGATGAAATAAAGTGCCAAGAGTGAGGTTATTAATGAAATTAGTGCATATAAACAAGGTCAATGCATTATTAATTAAGCTAGGACACTAAATAAGCGCCTGTCGCCTATTTTAGTGTGTTTCCCCACAGTGGGCGTAGAATGTGGGGTAATTATAGTGTGAAAAAGCTAACTTTGCTAAAAATGAAGCTATTCACACGGGAAAAAAGCAGGCAGTATGTGGCCAGTACACAGAAGCCATTTCTGGCATAAAAAACACCAAATTTGAAAAGTGTTATTTTTATGCATTTAAATAGCCAAATCAATAGTTCTAAATGAGCCCAATTGATCTGTCAAAGCGCAATTTTGATATTCTCAATTTTATAGCGCATATAGTCAACTTTTAAGTGAAATAAAGCACATTTCTTGTTTTTTGCATAAAACAATGAATATAACAGCTTTAAGTGTACTTAAAAATTATGTAGCCTTATACTTAAGGTTCTTAAGATTACCCTAACATATTCCAACTTAATATTAAGTACATAAGACCTATAAAAGGTGGATATATGCGTGTATATAAGGTGTTATAATGGCATTTTTTGTGTATTATCATAATTTTACTTATGTATACTATTTGTGTACTCTTATTTATTATTCCCATGTATAGTTCATGTGTTTAACATAACTTATAATTACTTTTTACTCAGTCCTGGAGATATACAGGCTGACAGAAATGGTTGGCTGATCTATTGAAGTGTGGAGTTTGAACTGGAAAAATGTTTTCATTTATAATTGAACAAAGGAAGAATATAACATATAGATTCCTGATTAAGGGAATGAAATACAAAAGGGGAGAAGTGAGGAAGCAAGGAAGACAAAAAGAAAGGAAGGGGAGAAGGGAAGAAGGGAGGAAGAGAGAGAGTGCAAATGAGGAAAGAGTGAAGAAGGGAAAAATGTGGAAAGGGGAGATGGGATTGAGTGAGGAAGGGAGGGTGATGGTGAGATTTTGTGGCAATGAAAAGTAAAAGTCAGAACTTGCCTCAACTAAGGTCACTCCATGGTATGGAACAGAATCAGGGACAAGGTCTGAACACGGTTAAAACAAAATCAGGGACAATGTCTGAACACAATCAAAACAAAATCAGGGAAAAGGTCTGAACACGGTAAAAAAAAACTACTAGACATCTAGTGCACTGTTTTTTCCCCCTGTGATGAGTGATGAAAGAAAAAAAAATCACTGACAAAATATGTGATTTCATGTTGAGCTGGTGAAAGAAAACCAATGAGCCATCCAAAAAAAAGATCTTCACCGTAAATTCCAAAAAAAAAATGAATATGCAACAAACCAAAATACCAAACCAAGTGAATGAAGTACACAAAGAGGACATTTGGAGAGTAAAAAAATAATTTAAAAGGGTGGTGAAGAGAAATGTTGGAGAGTAATAGGCATAATGATAGAGCGTATGCCGGTTGAATGAATGTTTTGTGATTCAAGGGAGGAAAGAGCTGGTGCTGGTTCAGGATCCTCTTCTTCATAAAGATCATTCCACTCATCCTTTAAATCAGCTAGGATATTGTGGAGTATAATGCAAGTCATGATACAATGATTTGCCATTTTGATCTCCAATTTTTTTTGAAATTGGATTCTGAGCTCCCAAAGACTAGAAAATTGTCCCTTTAAAATACCTATAGCATGTTCAATTTTTACTCTTGATTGGGCAAGGTGATAATTAAATTTAGTTTTGGGGTCATTTTCTAAGTTTGCACCACAGAAAGCAGGTATAATGTACTTCCCACTTGCATATGCTGAGTCTGCAAGGAGGTACTGAGATTCGTCAAAGTATGAGTTAGGGGTTTGAGAAATCCTCATTCTTTGGAAGACGGAAGAGTCATGACATGAGCCAGGGCAGCCACTATGAAAAGCAATAAATTTTTTATTGACATCGCATACAAGTTGAACGGCAATAGAGTATCTAGAAAGAAGATAAAAAGTTAGTTTATGAAGGATGAGAAATTGGAGAAGATTTTGAAGAAACCTTTTTTTGCGATCAAAATAATGGTTGCCATCATGAGCAGGCTTTTGACTCAAAGGTATAGTTGTTCCATCAACAAATCCTACACAGCCAGGGAAACCTTCAGCTTGCATTACTTGAGAGGATTCAAGTTGCTGTTCTGGAGTTGGCCAAGCAAGTGTTTGAGACTTGAGGGAAAGGATAGCGATCATACAGCGCTTGGTGTATAATATCACGGTACCATATCCTATGTTAAAGAGATTTACCAAACGTCTTACAGCAGCACCGTTTCCATTTGAGCCAAAGCGACATAGTGCAACAGCAAGTTGGATGGCAGGATTACGCTGTTTGTTATGAGAATTATTATGGAAGATAGGATGATCGGAGATGAGTTGATAAATTTTGAAGAAAGAATCAGGAGAAGTTCTAAAAAGTTGTGTGAAGTTTAAATGAGGAATGTTGAGAATGGAGGCCAGATCATATTGGGGATCATGATAAAGATTTGGCTCCCTGGTGATGATGTAACGCTTTTTGGAAAGAAAACACATATAAGCTAAAGCATCTTCCAAATCAGAGTCAGATTTATAGTAAAGAACTAAAAGAAAAGTAATAGCATTCATTGTTGAGTGAAGTAGCTTCCTAGTAGAGAGGTGTTTCATTGTTGCCGGTGGAAGGGTTAAGTGATGAGGGAAGTGGGAATTCACCGCCAAATGTGCAGTTGGGGTGTGTAGATAGAAAAAAAACTTAAGTGTTCGCCACCAAAATTAAGTAGCATAGAGTGAGGAAAGACTTAAGGATGGCATCAGCAATTATGAGTCATGTGACTTTCTTGCAAATCCATCATGGATGAGATGAGTTTGGGATCAGGAATTAGGAATGGAAATTGGGGTATAAGAGGCGGGATAATGCATTATCATGGATTTCTTATCCACTAGCCCCAGGGCTAGTGGATAAGAATCTTCCTCAATTAATAATGTCTGATCCCGGGAAAAAAAATTCCTGATCCCTAATTGCGGATCCCTGAACATTGATACCCCCTATTATAAATTTTTATTCCCAATCAAACTTATACTATTGAGCATGGTGTTAGGGAGTAAAAATGTAGGGGACATTTATTTACATTATTTATACTACTTAATGTACTTAACTAGTTAGTTGTAAGTAATACTTAAGTAAATAAATAATTAATGTTTAGTAAGAAGAAGGGGTGTGGCTTCAACTCAGTAAAATAATTAATTATTTTACCAGGTAAGTCTAGTAGCCTGGCTGACAGAATCTGTTTGGAACTCTTCTCACAATAATTATCAAACAATGAAAGCAACTCCAGGTTTGTAGTCTTGTCAAGAATTCACACATTTTGGTTGCTCATTTCAGATCAGTCAAAAGTTAATCCAGCAAATCAACAAGGTAAAAAAAGAAGAAGGTAAAAGAAATCAATTTAATAAAACTTAAGGTAGTTTGAAAAAGTATGAGGATTTGTATAGTTATCAAATATTTATTATTCTTTTATACATTTTTAATAATTAAATCTGATGTTTCAATTAAATAAATTAAATTAATGAGCCAACTACCTTGTGTTGTATAAATGGTAATCATGACAACATTAATTTGTTTCATGAGGTTCCTCTAGCCTATACTTGTGGAAAGTTGCAAACTTAGTTTCTAGACTTGATCTGCATTTTGGCTTGAAGAATTGTCATTACTTTAAAACTAGTAACTTTAAGTTATCTTATTTATTAATTAATTAATTTATGTAATTATATTAAATTTTGGTGACTTTAACCCCTTACTTCAATAAAATTCAAAGGAGGGTATTGCCAAATTTTTTTAAATCTAACATGCAAATTTGATGACTTTGAAAAAAATTTTTTTTTGGTGATACCCACCCCTTTCTTCAATAAAATCCAAAATTTTCAAAACAGATATAGAATTTTGTTGACTTGGCTGTATTTAGATAAAGCAAATTTATTGACTTGAATGTAAAGTTAAAAAAATATGATTTGAAAACACAAAGAAGTAAACAAGAATGTATCAAGTTTTGCCATTTGGACCCTTTAAAATGAATTTGTTACATTTCTTGATATATTAATCAACTGATGATGGATAGTGTAAAAAAAGACAGGAAGTTGTGAAATACTTTCATGTGCAAAAAATTATAAACAAAAGAAGTGGGAAAGAAAACAAAAGAAAATAGTAATCAATCAAACATTTTCATTAAGTGTTCAATTTTTTGAATAGATTTATTAGCTTTAACACATTCTATGATAAAAATTTTTTTTTTTGGAATCATCTTCAAGTTGATACTTGAGTTTCATCTAATCCAATAGGAAATTGTACTTGAGAGCTATCTCCTCTTTCTTTGATTTTTCAATACTTAGAGTTAGTTCAAATTTCTTCTTCTCCAAGTCTTGTGCCCTATTATCCTTCTGTAAAGAGAGCTTGTACTTCATCACCTCCAATTCTTGTGCTCTGTCATTCCTCCTTGAAGAGAGCTCATATTTTTTCTTTTCAAATTTAAGAGTCTCTCTTGAAATGTCAACTTTTTATAGAGCGATAAGAAATATTAACCAAAAGTAGAAGAAAAACAGTGTAAATTATTAAGAGGTATGGTATCACTTACCAGCATCACATGTCTCCAAAAAATCTTTGATAGAAGAAAAAGGGGGTTGAGATGAACTATCATTTTTGTTTCTATACTTTGACAGTGGAGATTTAGAATACTTGAAGCCCTTTGCTTTTTGTTGGATGGATTTGGTATATTAAAGTCCTCCTCCTCATCATTTCTAGCTTCAGCCTTGGTTGAGAGGTGGCTATGCACTGTAAAGAGGCAGAAGAGTGAGAGTGGTGGCTTTTCATTTGGACACTTCTGGACACAATCAACACGGGACTAAAGGGATCCATAAGTTAGGGAATTTAATGTTAAACAGCGTGTCAATGCAAGAGGTTGGTCAACTGCCCAACATGACGGATTCGTTGATCGAAAGAAGAGAATAAAGATTGCTTTCCAAGTGGTCTGGAGCGTCATATATATCGAGAGGCAGCGTTATCAAGGGAGGAGAAATCACAAACCGCGTCTTCTTTCTTCTTTGTCATGGCAAATCCTCATCCACAAATCATCTCGCCTTTCACTGTCCTTTCAAATAATAATAACAATAATAACAATAACAACAATAACAACAATAACAATAACAATAATAACAATAACAATAACAACAATAACAATAATCTTCCCAATCCTCCTTCAAACTTCATCTTCACCCCTTCCAGTAATCCTAACATCAAATCCTCAAATACCCAGGCTAATATCGATCAACTCGAGTTCTTGCAGGTCAAATCCGTCTCTTTGGAATGGAAACTCTCCAATCTCAAACAACTCTTCGATTCTTCAAAAGGCGATTCAAAATCAAGATGCGTCAAATCCGCTTTTTTCGGTAAGGGAAAGTGGCAGGTTTTCTTTTATCCGTACGTCCATCTCTTCTTCTTCTTCTTCTTCTTCTTCTTCTTCTTCATCATCCTCACTTCTTCTTCTTTTCAGTAACTCAGGTCACGATCAATATTGCTCTCTTTATCTTTCTTGTCAACCTACTCTCGAAGAATGTGAACGTGGTGCTTTGCTAGCTGCTTGTTCAGTCCCCTCTTCAAGTTTCGTCTTTTTTTTATATCCCTCCGTTAAACTTTTTCTCTTCTTTAATCCTCTCATCTTCTTAGCAGCTTCACAATCCTCTTCTTCTAAGGTTTCCTCTGATCCCACTCAAGTCCCTTGGCAGAGAGAAGGTCTCTTCAAGTTTACCTTTGAGGTCTTGCCTTTCTCTTTTTTTCTTTTCCATTTGCCATTTACCATCTACCATCTACCATCTTCCATCTCCCATCTCATCCTCATTTTCATCTTATCAGATCAAAAGTCTCGATCGAAGAGTCACCTTCAAAGCCATGGAAGCCAACGATCATGCTTTCAGTTACGAGGCTCGTAATTGGGGTTGGGCTCAATATTGGCGTCGAAATGATGCTTATTATAATAACCATGCCGTTCGTTTGATCTTTTTTATTTTTTTATTTTTTATTTTAGTTTTTGTTTTGAAACCGTCCCTTCACTTATTCATTTCAAACCATCATCTTTCCTCAATTGACAGGCGAAATTCAATGATGCCTTTCTCATTTGTTGTACAATTGTCTATTCGTCAGTTATCATTGGATTTTCAGATCGTTATGAGTCTAATGAAATCTAAACTTTTCTCGGTGCTTTTTCTTTCAATCACTCAATTTTTTTTTTCTTTTTTTTCTTTTTTTCTTTTTTTCTTTTCTTCCCTTTGCAGAGCCTCTCCTCCTACTCCTTCATCTCCTGTCATCAAGCGAACTGTCCCAGTCGAGCTTTTATCTGGTTATTCATCCCTCTTCAATGATCCTACTTATTCAGACGTTTGCTTCAAGATTCATCGCTTAAAAAGAACCATCCTTCCCTCTGGACAAGTCTCCTACAAGCGCGTCACCCGCCGTTTGTATGCTATCAAAAAAATATTAATTAAACGAAGCGAATATTTTGACACCATGTTTGGAAGTGGTTTTGCTGAAAGTGACTTTGTTAAATCCTTTAGCCCAACAAAACAATCAAATCGGCAAAAAAATTCTCCCCCTCAGCCTGGTCAGTACCTCAGGGCACCTAGACGGGCTTTAGGTGCTAATTTATACAATGATGAATCAGCTGTTTCCTCATCTATCTTGGTCTGCCCAAATACCCGTAAAAAATCTTCTAAATATCAAGGCGGTCTGGTCAGCCGAGATGGTGATGATTTAAGTCACAAATTCAAGCAAACCTTTCATTCAAACGATGTACAAATCGACCATGATGATCCATC